>QANY01009435.1:347787-534164 GCA_003255025.1 Datisca glomerata
GGGGGGGGTTAGCTCAAGGAAAGGTAGAAAGAGATGAGGATCCAATGGAAATGGTTGAATCATGGTGTTGTATGGTTCCACGTCTTCTTATATTCTCCAGGATCTTCTCCACAATAAAAGATAGTCTAGAAGAATAAAAACACAAAAGAAGGGAGATAGAAGACTATAAAGTGTAATTAGTTGGAGCTCTTCTACGTTTTGTTTTGAATTTCCCTATTCACTTCATATGCTAATTTCATCTTAATAATTCTACTAAAATCATATCTAAGTTATTATGGACAAAAGAAGGAAAAAAGGGAAGAAGAGTAGTATCATAGCATGTACTTTGAGTTGCAGTGTTTTATTAGTTTTCATTGTCTTTTTAGTTTACAATCATTAACCCAAGGAATCTTATAATTACTCTTTTTCTGGTTGACTGTGGGGTTGTGGAATATATAATATCTGAGAAGTGAAGTGGGGCAGAGAAAGGTGAATACGTTAAGTGGTGGAGGAAGGTGCTAGAGTCTTGGATTTGTTGTTATGATTTTTTATTTTTTTCCTATCAACTTTTTAATCAATTTAAGCATTTCTTCTTGACAGGGTTGCGTGAATGGTTTGCTCAAACAGATGAAAGGAATGCTCCTCCTAGAATCCCAGTTATGGTCAACATGAATTCTGCTTCTGTTTCTTCACAGAAGAGCAATAAGCTGCATGAATCGACTGTTAATCCCAGCACTTCTGTTGATCAAATAAATGCCGCAAATAGAAACTCCGTTATGATGGATGAGTATTCTGATGAAGAAGACGAATTTCAAATAACCGATGCTGATCAACAGGTGAGGTTTAAAGTTGTTTTCAATGCATCTCACATTATTTTAACATAATCTTTCGAAACTTTCAGGCATACACAACCGGACTTGAAAATGATGTTAAGAGAACAAGTAAGTGCTTGGTACACTATTTTGTTTTGTTCTGTTTCCACAAGTTCCTCAGATGCAAGTTTTGATTGCGAAGTGCTTTGATGAACTAGTTTTGGAAGAAGAACCAACAGATCAAATCGATTTATCCTGTTTCATGGGTAACTTGCGGCGTGATGAACGTGACAATGCACGTGACTGCTGGAGAATTTCTGATGGGAACAACTTCAGAGTTCGTAGTAGGAATTTCTGTTATGACAAATCAAAGGTCATCTGTCTTTTTCTGCTGCTTTATCACAATGTATTTTTCTGCTTAGAAATTAACTCCAGCAAGGAGTAGACTTGCCGCCTGCCTTGTTGGGCTCATCCTGATATCCTTTTTTTGTGTTGTGTCTGAAGATCCCTGCAGGCAAACATTTAATGGATCTTGTTGCTGTTGATTGGTTCAAGGACACAAAGAGAATGGATCATGTTGCTAGGCGTCAAGGATGTGCAGCTCAAGTAAGTTCCAGAATTTCATGTCTTTCATCATTACTCATTTTGATTGGTTTCAGGGGTTTATGTTTGTTTTTTTTTTAAATTAGTCGTACTCCTTCCTGGATCTGTAAAACCCTCCAGAAGGAATTGGATCTTGCTCATTTGTTAAGATACCTTCTTCGTCTAGATCAAACATGAATCATCATGGGGACGAATTAACAATGCAACAGATATGTTATGATTATGCTTCTTATAGTATCCAAGTAATAGTTATATGTTCTACCGTCTCACTTTTCTGCTAACGTGAGATGTAAATTCCTGTGGTTATTCAAACGCAGACCAGGTCTGGCTCTTAAACTGCTACTTTCGTCACGCTTCTTATTAAGGTCTATAAATAATTAGAAATGAAGAGTCATCATAACCGCTTTAAGCAATTAATTTGAATTGTGAATATCCCCAATATTGAATCCTCCTAGAACTAAGAAGTAAGACCCAAAAGTAATACATTGAAAGAACTAAAAAGGGGATTTGATGTGCTAGTATGTTGGTTGCCAAGAACCATTAATATACCCAACTAGTTTTGAAGTCTTTAGTTAGTTTGGTTGATCCTAATTTCTATTGGAACCCTTTTGCAGAGCCTCGAAAAGTTTTTGTTCTTATGGAAAATGTAAAACAAGTGACAAAACATTCAACCAAAAAACAAAGAACAAGAAAAAATGATGTTCCAGGTTTATGTTATTGCGAGGATTGAACTTGCAGGTGATGCCCAGTTCCTATGCCACCCCAATGTAATTTGATATATTGTTTCTTGATATGGGGAACTTAATTCATGGTGTCTTAAAAATAGACTTCTGACCGTAATTAATTTTAATGTGATGATTGTAACATTGAAAAAAATACGTCTCATGAGAACTATTTTACATTTGCCTAATACCTAGAGCTGTTCAAACATGCATGTTTGTATAAGAGACATGTCAGGACAGGTTAATGTCCTCACTCAACACTCTTTAGAATTGGTTACACATTAGTAGCTGTGCTAAATAAACCAAAGCAAGGAAATATGTTAAAGCAATCTTAGAAGTTGAATAATCTATTTTTGTTTCAGTTAGTGAGCGTAGATAATATTATTTCTCATTTTTCTTATCGGTAGATAATATTATTTTTCATTGAAGTCTTTATGATGTCCCTTTGGGGACATCCGATAAAATTGAAGCCTTCATGACATCCTGGGCCGCTTTCATGTACACATTTACAGGTGGCCTCAGAAAAAGGACTTTTTTCTCTGGTAATAAATTTACAAGTAAGTTTTCAATATTCATTTAATTTTAAATACGAGGTTTGGAACGATGGAGAGGTCGATTGTGAAAATATGCTACTTGTAGGTACCCGGGTCAACACACTACAGTATGGTATTTTATTTTGTGACAAAGGAATTAGTTCTGGGATCTCTGTTGCAACGTTTTGTTGATGCTGATGATGAATTCCGCAACAGCAGGCTGAAGCTCATCCCATCAGTTCCCAAGGTAGTACCTGGTTTGTCTTTAGTTTCACGAAAAGCAGGTCTGTCAAGATTTTTTCCTTGTAGCTGTTTTTTGTCTTAATATTGTTTTTGCGGATAAGTCTTGACATGTTTACCCTTGTGAGCATCTTTTGCTTGACTGTACCACTGAGGTTCTCATTTTTAAATAGCGATCAGATAGGGTGAGTTGTTTACAAAAAAGCAAGCTCTACTGCTTTTTCTCAAAAGCAATGGCTGAGTGATCTCGGCTTTAATAATCGATAATACTAACACTGATGGTGCTAGCCACTAATTTCCATTGCTTTCTTTATCTGATATTGCATTGTCCAGCGTTGGGCTTCCGATAAATGTGGGTCAACATACTGATTATGCACTTTTATGTACATGAGCTAGTGACAACTTGAAGCATCTTTCCTCGATGTCAAAGTCAGCCCTTCACCACATGTTATGTGATGAGGTCTAGGTCCTAGACTCTAGGGTGCACTCCATCTTCTAGACTATGGGTTGCTTTGAGTGAACCATGATCCAACATAATTTCTTACAAGGACGTATTGGCCACTTTTGCCTTCATCTTCCTATTGTCACCGGAAATGAAATTTTTAGTCTACCAATGGACTGCATTTCTCTACTGCGTTGCAGGTCTATAAACGTCATTAGTAATATAGTTGTTTGTCCTATAAAAATATAGTTTTAGTCTTGCAATTTTTATTAAATTTAGACATCCACAATGTTATCCCCCCCTTTAGAAACAAATAAAAACTAAAGAAGACAATTCTCTGATGTTCATTTAAATGAAAGCAACAGAACAATTTAATTTTGGTCGATGACATTATTTACTTGCATAGTTGCATGTCAAGGTCATTTTTGTTGTACATATTTAGTTTGTAGTGATTTTACAAATGCAAAGACTTGATATTTATTTTAAATGCCAGTTTATTGGTAAAATTGCCATGGATCAAGTGTTTTTAGTTGCATTTGCATGTCCTACCTTGAGTTTGACTTGGTGAAATTTGATTGGACCAGTATTTGACTGGAGCCTTCATAATCTCATCTTTGATAAAGCAGTGTCTGCTCATTGAGTGATGTGCACGAGTAGGAAAATCCTTATGGGTCACTCCTTTTCAGTTTGCTGTTAGTTGAACCAATTGAAGAATCCCTTCACTTAGTTTAACCTTTTCTTCTTAGGTGATTGTTTTTTGGTCCTATTGTGTGATACGTCAGCACACTGATTTTCATGATACTATGCAGGGCTCTTGGATTGTGCGCCAGAGTGTTGGAAGCACTCCTTGCTTATTGGGAAAGGCAGTTGATTGCAACTATATACGTGAACCTGACTACTTAGAAGTAAAAACCTTGAAGATTTTATAATCTACTTTTCCTGTTTTCGGGCCGACCGACCTTGGAGACATAACATCAATGTTGTCTGATATTCTTTTTTGCTCTGCAGATTGACGTTGATATTGGTTCTTCTACTGTTGCCAATGGAGTTTTGGGGCTTGTCGTTGGTGTAATTACGACATTGGTGGTTGATATGGCTTTCCTTGTACAGGTTCGTTAACTTTGATAATGCTTGATCACAGTTTCTTGTCTACTAAGAGATCTGCCTGCCAAAATTTATACTGTTTAAGTCGTTATTTGCTGATTCGGTAAGGTTGTTTCAGGTTCTGAAATATAACTTCCAATTTGCAAGTTAAGATCTACGATGATATAAAAAACGTGTCCTTGGTTCTTTCAATTTGCAGGCAAATAGTACCGATGAGTTACCAGAGCGGCTAATTGGTGCAGTCCGTGTTTCTCATATAGAGCTCTCATCGGCTATAGTTCCAAAGCTGGTCCTAGATACATTATGACTGGCAGATCATTGAACTTTACTGGCTTGAAAACTTAATTCATTCAGATTTGCATTTACCATATCTTCTGCTCCATGGTTAACTCGCAGCGATTGGTGGAGGATATAGCAAGTCTTTTGAGAGTGGGATGTCTGTTAGAATAGATTTGGTGGAGAACCCCCATTTGGAAAAGATCTGTCACTACATTTGATTGCTTGATAAGCTCTATATCACGAAATTAATTCTTTCGTTCCTTCTAAAGGCTGTTTGATTGATGTAGGTTTATTGAAAGGAAGACCAGAACGATGGAGGAAGAAAAGAAAAACAGACATAACATCAGTTAAGCATGTACAGACATCTGATCATATGAACATCGATTGATCATTTGCCTGGTCTTCCCAGTGTTCTGCTTTTATTGTTTCAGGCGTTAATCTTCTATTTTCTGCATCATGGGTTGAAGAAACTGTTGTATAATTTAGATGTAATCAGTGTAAGAAGCATTTTTCAGTCGGTGGTTATACTTTCATATGAATTATGGAGAAACTGATCAGATTATTAAGTTCAAATTATTGTGTTCCATGGCATCTTTTGTACTCATGTCAAATTGGGGAAAAAAAGGAAAGTCAATTTATGCTTTTGATGTTACTAGTAGAAACTCAAGCAAATGTTCAATTTGAGCCAATTACTCTTTAGTATGGTATACATGTTTAACACCCGATTGGAATTAGTCTAATACAATTACAATCAGAATAGCAAGGAATTCAGATTCAGAGATGATTGTTTTATTTCCTGAAACCCAGAGAGTGAGGATTTGCTCAACTCTTTACTGAGAAAAATAAACAACAAATCTCCGTTGTGTATATTTGAAAGGAAAGAAAACAACTGATTTGATGTGCTTGTTGATCATTTTTCAGAGAGAAAAGTTGACTAGTGAGTGTATTTGGATAAAAGAGTGGGCATATACCATAAAATTCTAGAAATATTGTTGGATATATCTTGTTTACAAAACCCAAAATGAATGATTTTCCGATGGAGAAGTAGAAATAGCTTCCTACTCAATAATCAATGAAACAAATATAATATCTCATGCAATACTCAATATTTTTGAACTTATTTCATTATAAACACAGAGTAGAAGTGAACTTGAATCCGTAACTTTTATATATATAGATGACGGGGCTTGTCCAAAATCATCTTTTAAATGTAATAGACTATTATAAACATCTAATAAAGAAATGAAAGTAAAATTTATGAAAGATCAAATAGATGTCAATTTCAAATAAGTACTATCAGATTTAGATTCTATTTACAGGCTGAAAAAAAGAAGCAGCCATAAATAAACGTAGTTTCCACTTAATTATACACGGGACACAAAGTAAAAGGAACTTTTTCAAGTCATATAACAATTAGCTGGCCAGGGTGCTTGTTGGTTGATAAACTTAGTAAAGGCATCAAATGAAGCTAATGAGCTTGAAGGAAAACCATTCACGAACTTATCCTTTAGATGATCAGCCCTTTGTCTTATATTTTCATCACTCAAGACCTTCTCTATTCCATTCACTATGTCTTCCTTTGAACACTATCAGCTTTTGGGTATCTCTCTGACACCATCATTCCCACCTTCAAATAGCTCACCACCAACTTGGCATTGTAATATTGGTCTCCCCCTTATTGGCCATGCTATAATGGGGATTTTTGAGTATTCTATAGTATATTTAAAAAATAATAATTAAAATACAGTATTTTTGAAATTAGTTCAAAAAATAAGGTGTAATGGTACACTTAGGATAAATGCGTCTTTACAAAAAACGCTTTCGTGGTAGCGTGACCACAAATATGAGGCCACGTAGAAGGCGTTTTTTGTAAAGACGCCTTCATAAAAGTAGAAGGCGTCTTTACAAAAGACGCCTTCATTAATAGTAGAAGACGTCTTTTATAAAGGCGCCTTCAACACAAAATTTCTAACTTATCGATTTATATTAAAAATCTCATTGATTGTAGCATTCAAAGCAGACAATTCCAATAAGAACGCTTTGATTTCCCCTCAAGAGTAAATCCCTTTGCCCATAGAAATTAATAAAAATCAGAAAAGAATAGGGAAAGTCAAAAAATCTTCAAAACGAGTAAAAACTATCTGTACAGATGAAACTCCTTACTGTACCTTGGATTTGGATTACAATGAAGCTGCTACCAAACTTGAAAATATCTACAAGCTTAGCCCTGCAACTGACTCTTCTAAAGTAGAAGAAAAAGATGGTTTGCTGAGGAGAGGAAGAAAAAGAGGGAAGAAGGTTTTCGAAGATGATGAGAAATCAGAGAAGAGTACTAATGATAATGTAGTCAGGAACATGACAAAGAAAACCAGACGGTTGAATCTTAATAAAAAAATTGCGTTTCAAAATAACAAGGAAGAGAAAAGAAAAGATTCCGAGGATGAAAATGATAAAATCCAGAAATTTGTTCAGGATTATTCGACTTCTAGAAAGCAGAAGCATATGTCTTTGCAAAAGACTTTCAGGCTGCACTGAAGGTATCTTTTATAAAAACGACTTTTACCAACTGGAATTCATCTTTAGAAAAAACGTATTCCAACATGATTAAAACTACATTAATTTTGAAATTAATTTCAAAATTACCTTATTTTTAGAATCTTTTTTAAAAATCACATTAAACCTGAAAATTTCCCGCTATAAGGGTACCCCTCCTACTATTGCTTCTACAGTTGAATTCTAACCGCAATGTGTTATAAATCCACCCGTTGATTTATGCCTCAGTATCATCAGCTGTGGTGCCCATCCGTATACTATCATTCCCCTTTTACTACTTTCTCACTCAACCCTTTTGTCTCAATCAGAACTTCCTTACCCGATTCTTCGATTTGGATGACCCATATGAATGGTCGGGTTGATTCCTCCAATGCCTTCGCTAGCTCCGGGTATTCTTCCTTTGAAGGACTCACTTCACTTCCGAATGACACGTATATTACTGACCCGAGGTTTTGAGTGCAACCACTCCATGATCTCATCCTCTTTGTTGTTGGATTTGGCATCGGGTCTGATTTCCCCATCCAGAAGAACTGAATTGGTTGACTTCCAAAACTGATCCGGTAAAAGTGGACCCACTCCCCAAACGGGTTTCTGGGTTAAATCCGCAACGTAATCAAGAAAAACATGCTCCAGATCGTCACAAGTGTTGAAAAGTATAGCCACAGAATTCTTCACCTCCTCGACCCATGGAGCAGGTTAACCAGGTAAAGGAGGCCCTCGTGGACGTTCCGACCCGCCAGCGTGTGAAGGCGGAGGCAGCCAGGGACGTCTCTGTTTCAGATCCGAATAGGACAGAACCATAACATTTGGTAATCCAGGTAACTTCCGGATTTCACCAGGGATCATGTCGGCGGGTCGGACCAACCAGGAAGCATGTTGAACAGAGGCCCAACAAGCGCTGGAAGTGACGAAGGTGACAGTAGGAATAGCGAATTTGGAAAACACATGATGGGTATTACCAATAATGTGGTCAATCACAGCACAAACAGGTGGGGTGGATCCATTATTATGTCTATGGGTGAGAAGGGCTTCAATTGATTGGGTCACGTGGTGATGGAAACGGTGGAATGGGTCAGAGGAAGAGGGAGGAGATGAAGATGAGAGAAGAGAGAGTTGGAAAAGAGAGGATTGAAGAAGAGATGAAGGAACAGAGGAGGAGAGATCAGAAGGAAGAAGAAGGGTTATATTGTAATCACGAAGGAGGAGGTGTTTGCAGAGTTCCATGCATGGGAAGAGATGGCCTTGTCCATTCCTGGGAACCACCATTATCTCACCACCTGCTATTTTACTTTGATTTGTGAAAGACAGTATTGTAACTGTAAAGAGTGACTAAGAACTTGGCACAAGTTTCAGAATTCAGATTTTCTTGTTGGGACCTTTAGAATGTTTGGTGGTAGTCAACTACTTTTTTTCTTCCACTTACATTGTTTTTTATAAAAATGATCATGGTTGTGTTGTACATTATGCATGCTCTTTATATTTTTTCCCATTCAAAATAATAACTAATAAGAATCTTCATTAAAATATAAAAATTAATTAAAAAAAATATTGATCTGTTACCAACAAGAAAAAATGTGAAGCGGAGTTCACAGCGATGAGATTGTGTAATCAAAATGAGAAAGATGAGAACAAGATGAGAGAGATATGGTATAACCATTGAAAGTTTAATATTCTCTGATAGTAGTCAATTCCATCAAAGAAGAACTTGGCTTTAAATAGCCAAAAATAACAGAGTTGTAACAAACTAAAAAGAGACGTAAAAAAAGGAACATGTATTCTAGGACCTAAAAACTAGGAGATAATAATCTGTAAAATATACAAATACTCTTGATTAGAGTTTAGAAGTAGCCAAAGTGGTTAGAAGATGTCCTGTTTCATGTATGATTGATATGACAATCCAAGAGAGAGGTGAATTAGGTGATCGTGTTTAAATTAAAAAAATTTCACACTCAAGTGAAAAATGAATGTTCAAAAATAAACTTCAATGTTCCACGAGTTTAACTCTTGAAAAGATAAAAAAGATAAAAAAGTAATAAATAAAAGCGTTAAAGTAAATAATGCTTGCGACAATATAAAGCAAGCAAAAAAAATAATTACGGAAACTTAAAGTGCCAAAATTAAATTTACAGAAATTAAGTGTGAGAAATTGAAGTGCAGAAAATTAATGTGAAAAAAATAAGTAGCACAAAATAAAAAGAGAAGAAGGAGAAGAAGATAGACACACAATATTTTTACGTGGTTTAGGAAATTCTATCCTTACGTCCATGCTTCAAGGCCCCCTTGAAGATTTTTAATCCCATGATCTTCTTAAGGGTGAAGACCAAACCTTACAAACCTAATTGATTTTATGAGTGCCAACTAAACCTCACAAGGCTATGTGTTTCGAGATTAAGTGATATCTTACAATAACTCTCTCAAAAGAGTAGAATCTCCAATCTAAGCTCACAAAAAAAATAATCTTGCTCACTCAAAAATTTTCTAATTATAAAGCTCAAAATATTAAGAGAGATTTATGAGAGTATTGAGAGAGTTTTAAGAGAAAGTCTCTTGGCTATGAATTGTGTTTTATGAAGAGAAATTGTGTGTATTTATAGAGGAGATGGAGGTTAGAGTTTATGAGGAAAAATTTCAACTTTTGAATATAGATAACATAAATGACACTCCATCCTTAATAAGGAGGACAAAAAATCCTTGATCTAGAATATAAGGAATAATCCTAGCCAAAATAATATAATATGATAAAAAACTATTTGGGTAAGCTCCATCTCTCTTTACCTACTTGAAATTGAAACTTACTTTGTCATTATCTCCCTCTCATGTATTTTGTCTATTGTGCAAGAGAGATATGATTTTTGATGTCTATGCACTTTATGGATGTAGACTTAATTTAATGATAGACATCCCTAAATAAATTGAGCTTTAATAAAAGTAAATAAAATGAGTAAGCTCCTAATAAAAATTACATGAAAATAAATATTTTCATGATCTTCAATTTTCATGCTCTATGAGCTCCTATGAAAATAAATATTTTCATGATCTTCAATTAGAATGCCTTGTGATAATTTTTCTAATAGTCTCTGCAGACTTGATTAAATTTATTAGCAACGTTAATGTTTTGTTATCATTTAAAATTATCTCATAGAGATATATGGCTAACAATCTCCCCATCTTTTATGATGACATATCACTTAGATAAAAAAATGTATTTAATCAAATAACTTTAATTTACTCACCCTAAATATATGCTTATCCATTAAGATAAAAACATAACTCTTAAGCATATTTTATTTTCTCCCCATTTGTTATCATAAAAAAGAATAAACTATAATAATGAGGAAAAATACTTTTATCTTGACATAGTAAGTAGAATTTTTTTTAACTAATATCTAAAATTCTCAAAACAAGCCTATTTTTACAAAAAACATTCAGTATTTTATGGTTTTATGAAAATATCGACAAGTTGATTTGTCGTGTCCACAAACTCTAGTGAAATATCTCATTTTTACAAAAACTAAACCAAAATCATTTAAAGTTTACCTCATCCATAAAATTTGAGCACCACAACTACCGACAGGAACATTATCTGCATATTATGTGAAATTTCAATATACAATTTATCTTATTTCCATCGATTTTTTGCCAAGTAATTAATTAAGAGACATTACAATCTCCAATACAATAATCACACTTTTCATTATAAACATCTAATGATGACGTGAAAGTAAAAGTTGCAGAAGATCAAACATATGTCAATTTCAAACAAGAACTATCAGATTTAGATTCCATTACATGTTGAAAAGAAGAAGAAAAAGTCACAAATAAACGTAATTTCTGCTTAATTATACACCGAACACAATATAAAAGGAACTATTTCAAGTCTTATAACAATTAGCTAGCTAGGCTGCTTGTTGGTTGATAAACTTAGTAAAGGCATCAAATGAAGCTAATGAACTTGAAGGAAAACCACTCATGAACTTATTCTTTAGATGATCAGCCCTTTGTCTTATATTTTCATCACTCAAAACCTTCTCTATTCCATTCATTATGTCTTCCTTTTGAACACTATCGGCTTCTGGGTATCTCTCTGACACCATGATTCCTACTTCCAAATAGCTCACCACCAACTTGGCATTGTAATATTGGTCTCCCCTTATGGGCCATGCTATAAGGGGTACCCCTCCTACTATTGCTTCTACAGTTGAATTCCAACCGCAATGTGTTATAAATCCACCCGTTGATTTATGCCTCAGTATCATCAGCTGTGGTGCCCATCCGTATACTATCATTCCCCTTTTACCCACTTTCTCACTCAACCCTTTTGTCTCAATCGGGACTTCCTTACCCGATTCTTGGATTTGGATGACCCATATGAATGGTCGGGTTGATTCCTCCAATGCCTTCGCTAGCTTCGGGTATTCTTCCTTTGCAGGACTCACTTCACTTCCGAATGACACGTATATTACTGACCCGAGAGGTTTTGAGTGCAACCATTCCATGATCTCATCCTCTTTGTTGTTGGATTTGGCATCGGGTCTGATTTCCCCATCCAGAAGTACTGAATCGCTTGACTTCCAAAACTGATCCGGTAAAAGTGGACCCACTCCCCAAACGGGTTTCTGGGTTAAATCCGCAACGTAATCAAGAAAAACATGCTCCAGATCGTCACAAGTGTTGAAAAGTATAGCCACAGAATTCTTCACCTCCTCGACCCATGGAGCTGGTTCACCAGGTAAAGGAGGCCCTCGTGGACGTTCCGACCCGCCAGCGTGTGAAGGCGGAGGCAGCCAGGGACGTCTCTGTTTCAGATCCGAATAGGACAGAACCATAACATTTGGTAATCCAGGTAACTTCCGGATTTCACCAGGGATCATGTCTGCGGGTTGGACCACCCAGGAAGCATGTTGAACAGAGGCCCAACAAGCGCTGGAAGTGACGAAGGTGACAGTAGGGATAGCGAATTCGGAAAACACATGATGGGTATTACTCATAATGTGGTCAATCACAGCACAAACAGGTGGGGTGGATCCATTATTATGTCTATGGGTGAGAAGGGCTTCAATTGATTGGGTCATGTGGTGATGGAAACGGAGGAATGGGTCAGAGGAAGAGGGAGGAGATGAAGATGAGAGAAGAGAGAGTTGGAAAAGAGAGGATTGAAGAAGATATGAAGGAACAGAGGAGGAGAGATCAGAAGGAAGAAGAAGGGTTATATTGTAATCACGAAGGAGGAGGTGTTTGCAGAGTTCCATGCATGGGAAGAGATGGCCTTTTCCATTCCTTGGAACCACCATTATCTCACCACCTGCCATTTTTCTTGTATTCTCTACTTTGATTTGTGAAAGACAAAGTATTGTAACTGTAAAGAGTAACTAAGAATTTGGCAACTACTTTTTTTTCTTGTTGGGACCTTCAGAATGTTAGGTACTAGTCAACTACTTTTGTTTATTTCACTTCCGAAGGAAGGTCAATAACATAAGCATTGTCGCCGATTTTCTTCAACACTTTGAAAGGACCATGCTTCTTCATTTTTGTCTTGTTATAAGTACCCGTTGGAAAATGCTCTTTCCGAAGATGAATCATTACCAATTCGCCTTCTTTAAATTCCTTGAAACACTTAGACTTGTCTGCATCTTCTTTGTATTTGGCATTAGATTCTGCAAGCTTAGTCTTCACTTCATTATGAATTTGAGAAGCTTTAGTCACCAAATTATCTGCTTTCAGATTAGAACCTCGAGTATAGACTACGAGGATACCTTCTCCCCGGTAGCCATGTTAAAATCCATCTGAATCTTCTTGTCAATTATTGTTATCCTTGATTATGAAATCTGGCAAATTGATATCAAGACTGTCTTTCTGAATGGAAATCTTGAAGAGCGAATTTATATGGCTCAACCAGACGGGTTCATGGAGAAAGGCTAAGAGGGTAAAGTTTGTGAAGTGCAGAAGTCCATTTATGGACTTAAAGCAAGTGTCACAGTCATGGAATTTTAGATTCGACGAAACTGTTAAGAACTATGGTTTTGAACTGTTGGTGGATGAACCATGTGTGTATAAGTTGATACATGAAAGGCAGGTGGTTTTTTCTAGTCTTGTACGTAGATTATATTCTACTCATAGGAATGATATAGGAAAATTTTCTGATGTCAAGTTTTGGCTTGCAAAGCAATTTGAAATGGAGGATCTTGGAGAAGTTGTATTTATCTTAGGTATACAGATCTTTCAAGATCGAAATGACAGACAATTGACACTTTCTTAAGGTGTTGGATTGCTTTAGTATGCAAAATTCCAAGAAGAGATTTCTTCCTTTTAGAAATGGAGTCAGCCTCTCCAAGGAGAAGTCTCCCAAGACTCCTCAAGAAGAGGAAGACATGAAAATGATACCCTATGCCTCACCCGTAGGAAGCCTTATGTACGTAATGCTTTACATTAGACCTGATATTTGCTACGCCGTGGGCATAGTAAGTCGTTTCCAATATAATCCTGGAATCGAGCATTGAAATGCCATTAAGCATATCCTTAGGTATCTTAGGAGAACAAAAAATTACATGCTTGTGTATTCAGGTAGTGACTTGAATATGACGGGGTATACATATTTCAATTTTCAAGCTGCTAAGGACTCCATGAGGTCCGATTTAGGATAAGTGTTTATCCTGAATGATGGAACAGTTGTATGGAGAAGCATCAAGCAATTTTTCATTACTGATTCTACCATGGAAGATGAATATGTGGCAGCTTGTGAAGCTGCAAAGGAGGTTGTATGGCTTAGGAAGTTCTTGAAGAACCTAAAAGTTGTTCCAGATGCTGACAAGCCCATGACACTTTATTCTGATGACAGTGGGGTTGTAGTAAATTCTAAGGAACCTAGAAGCCATAAGAGATCCAAACACATAAAACATAAGTATCACCTGATTAGAGAGATTGTTTAGCGTGGAGACGTTGTGGTTACGCATATTTCGACGGTCAACAACCTGGCAGATCCATTCACGAAGACTTTAAGCAGTAATGTTTTTTATGGTCATCTAGAAGGCTTGGGGATAAGAGATTGAACACGCCTACTTTAGTCCAAGTGGGAGATTGTTGAAATATATCCATAAAGTAATGTGTAATAACTATTTATTTGTATTTAGTTATTTTTTAGACATTTGTATTACTGATTTTTTATGAATAAATTGAAAGTTTTATTTTAAATTAAAGTGTGTTAATAAATTACTCAAGTTCTGGAACTATTGTCAATGAAAGAAGAGTGAAAACAGAAGCGTCTCTAGACGAACTCTTCTGAAATAGTTTAGAATGAAATTCTTAGTTTTAGGATCGACTGGGCAATCAAATCCGATTACGACTGTTATTGAACCGTTGGATGTCAGTCTTGGGGAATAAGAGTGAAGACTCAAATGATTAACCTAGACATGTTATGAACATGTTGAATAGACCGGTAACAAATTAGTTTAGAGCCCAGAATCGTTTACCTAGCTCTAAATCTAATTGTTACACCTTAAGGGTATTTTTATAATTACTTTAATCCTGAGGTGAATACGTAACTTGACTTGATTAGTTGCAATCTTTGATATGTCAAATGAGTGAGTTCAAATTTAAGGGCGATACCTTGTCTGTTGGGATGGTAATTTAATTAAGTAAGAGTTGCATAATTCACAAATATGAAAAATTCGTGGTTAGATTGCGAAAGTAACAATATCACCTTTTGCTTTATTGATAGGTGTGTGAATAAATTAACTTGGTCAAGTAATCAATGAAATGAATCATTGAATAAGTCTTGTGAATTATACGAGACAATTCACTATAATCTCTTTCTTATTCACAATTGATAAAGAAGTTAAGGAAATAGTAACAAGAAGGGTAAAATGATAATTTTATATTATGATTTTTTCACTGATATTCACGATGAGTATTATGTTAAAATATTTGGTGGACCACTAAAATAAATAGAGTTTATTTCAGTACAAGAAAAAAGGTTTTTCTCGGCGGTTTTACGTTGGCGGTTATGCCAACCGCCGGTAAAAAAAGATCCGGTAAAACTTTTGGCAGCGGTTTTTAATGTTTTACGTGCAGTGGTGGATTTTATGACATTTTACTGCGGTTTTAAAACTGCCGCTACAAACCCTTTAAATCCACAATTTTTCCTCACACAAACCTGCGCAATTTCCCTCTCCCTTGTTCTGCGTCGGTGTAGCAGCGATTTTTTCAACATTTTTGGCGGTTTCAAAACCGCCGCTAAAAGCCCTTTAACTTCCTAATTTTTCTTTTCACCAAAACTCGCGCGATTTCCCTCTCTCTCTCTCTCTGCAACAAGCAACGCGAACCTCCATTTTTATGTCATCAGCTCCTCCACCGTAAGCTCCCCCACCGCGAGTTTCTCCATGATCTACATGTGCATACTCGATTCTCACCTCTCTCTCTGCAATCTCCCTCTCCCTCTCTCTGCAACAAGCTTTTCTATCTTCCCTTATTCCCTTTCTCTCTCTGCAATCTCCATATCTCTCTCTCTACAACAAGCTTTTCTTTCCTCCCCTCTTCCCTCTGAACATTTTTCAATAGATTTTGGCACATTATTGGTTACCATTTTATTATAAATTTATATAAAATTCTCAACATGTTGACTGGAGTATATATATATAAGGAGAGACAAAGTAAATTTTATTATAAATTAATTAGGTTTACACAGAACAACACACTTGGTATGTGATTCTCATCTATATATTTTTATTCTAAATGCCAAAGGCAATGCTTGATTCCCCCACTTGCAAATATTAATTCATTATAATCAGCTATGTTATCTAAAATTTTCAACATGTTGATTTTTGCTTTTGCTTCATTTATGCCAAAGTCAGAATATGTTTAGTTTGCTTATTATAATCTAATTATGAGTATAGTTAATTGTTTATTGTAGTTTTCCTAATTTTTAGTTTATTTAATTTAATAGTCAAATAGTTAGAATATGGGTATCTAATTTAATAGAATAGTTAGAATATGGGTAGCTAATTTGTTTAGTTAATTGTTTATTGTAATTTTCCTAATTTCTTAGTTTATTTAATTCTTGTAGTGATTGCAACTTGTTTGTCTATGTTCTGTACCTCAATTTGTGACTCTGATTTGATTTTCATTGTATTGAACTATCTATTATAATTTGTTTAGATTGATTTTAATATAGATAAAAGTTGGATTGAAAATTCAATGGAGAAGAGCTTAATGAAAAAATGTGAACTATACATATGTATATGAAGCTTGTGATGACAATATACATGACTTGTTACGTGATGCATTCAGAGTTGTGGATAATGAGAGAAGAACAGATGATTTGCAAACAGAACCAACTACTAATAATATGAATGACCAACTAAATCATGCTCAACACGTAGAGATGAATGATTTCTATAACTTAGTTAGATAGTAATGAACCTTTATATCCATGAAATTTTTTTCAAAACTTTCATTTATTGTGCATCTTTACGACCTCAAGTGTCTTCATGGATTGAGTAATGAGGCACTATCAGGGTTGGTTGAGTTATTGTGTATTGATAGTTGGATGGGAGTTCCAAAAACATTTTATGAAGCTGCAAAGATTATGAAAAGATTAGGTCTTGGGTATGAAAAGATACATACTTGTCCAAATGACTGCATATTATATTGGAAAGACAAATAATAAGAACAATCATGTTCTACTTATGGTACTTCAAAGTGGATAACTAAGGAGGGTGAGAATACATCTCAATCTCAAGGAAAAAGGAAGAAGAAGCCAAAAACTGCCAAAGTGATACGTTACTTTCCATTAGAAGGAAAGTTACATAGATTATACATGTCGTCTAAAACTGTTGACGATATGTAATGGCATCACGTCGTCTAAAACTTATATTGCTTTGTCTTTAGAATTTGTGAATGTTTCAATTAATTGATTCTGAATCTTTAAAACTTGTGAACGTTTAAAATGTAAAAATTTGAGAATGTTTGAATTGATGGACTCTGAACTGTTGAAAATTTTGTATTGATAGTTTTTGAAATTTATGATATAGAATATTTTCTGAAACATGTATTTTTGAAAATTATGGGATGTTTAAAAAACAGAAAAAAAAATTATGGCCAATATTTCAATTTATAGGCGGTTTTGGAGCCTATATAGGCGGTTTAAAACCACCGAGAAATATATTTTTTTTGTTTCAAGGCATTTGGAGGCGGTATTGAGAAAACAAACCATCAAAAAAGATCCCAAGAAAAGAAATCTTCTCACTTTCTGGGCATTTGGCGGCTGTTTTAACCACTGGTAAGAGATATAAAACTGCCAGCAAAGAGCACCCTTTTCCGGCGGTCTTTTGGAGGTTGGGATAACCGTCACTAAAAACCTTTGCGGTGGTGAATAAGGCAGCGATTCAACAACTGCCGCAAAATTTTTTGGTGGCGGTTAAAACCACCGCAAATGACGAAAAAAACCGCGGTACTATCATTTTTTCTTGTAGTACACCAATAGAAAGTCTAGCACGCATGAATAGAGAGTTGATTTGGCATTGAACCTATAGTGGAGTCGTACGATGTTAGGATTAACTAGGTTGAGAATTTATAGACTTTGAACTGATGGAATTTTTGTATTGATAATTTCTGAAATCTGTGATATAAAATGTTTTCTGAAACATGTATTTTAAAAATTATGGGAAGTTTAAAAAACAGAAAAAATTATGGCCAATATTTCAATTTATAGCGCCAGTTTTGGAGCCTATAGAGGCGGTTTAAAATAACCGAGAAATACATTTTTTCTGTTTCTGGGCATTTGGCGGCTGTTAAATAATATTTACCAGCGGTTTTAAACCGCCAGTAATTAGAATACAAACCGCCATAAAATACCCCAGGAAAAGAAATCTTATCCCTTTCTGGGCATTTGGCGGCTGTTTTAACCGCCGGTAAGAGAGAAATAAAACCGCTAGCAAAAAGCACCCTTTGTCGGCGGTCTTCTGGAAGTTGGGATAACCGCCACAAAAAACCTTTGTGGCGGTGGATAAAGCAGCGGTTCAACAACCGACGCTATTATAATTTTTTCTTGTAGTGTTTAGACCAACTAAAATGTAGTGCCCATGAATCGAGAGTTTATTTGGTATGGAACCTACAGTAGAGTCGCACGATGTTAAGATTAAATAGGTCAGGAATTGGTGGACTCTGAACGGATGGAATTTTTTGTATTGATAGGTTGTGAAATTTGTCATATAGAATGTTTCTGAAGCAGGTATTTTTGAAAATTATGGGCTGTTAAAAAGATAGAAAAAAGTTCTGGCCAATATTTCAATTTATAGCGGTGGTTTTGAAGCTTATGGAGGCGGTTTAAAATCCTCGAGAAATATATATTATTTTTTTATTTTTGGGCATTTGGTGGCGGTTAAATAATATTTACCGGCGGTTTAAACCGCCAGTATTGAGAAAATAAACTGCCAGAAAGACCACGGGGAAAGAAATCTTCTCACTTTCTGGGCATTTGGCGGTTGTTTTAACCGCCGGTAAAGAGAAATAAAACCGCCAGCAAAGAGCACCATTTGTCGGTGGTTGGGATAACCACCACGTAAAATCTTTGTGGCGGTGGATAAGGCAGCGGTTCAACAACCACCGTAAAACTTTTTGGCAGCGGTTATCATTTGTTCTTGTAGTGTTTACACAACAGAAAGATGTAGAGCGCATGAATCGAGAGTTGATTCAGCATAGAACCTATAGTGGAGTCATATGATGTTAGAGATTAAATAGGTCAGGAATTGATGGACTCTGAACGGATGGAATTTTTGTGTTGATAGTTTCTGAAATATGTGATAAATAATGTTTTCTGAAACAAGTATTTTTGAAAATTATGGGATGTTTAAAAAACACAAAAAATTCTAGTCGATATTTCAATTTATAGCGGAGGTTTAGGAGCCTATAAAGGCGGTTTAAAATCACCGAGAGATATATATTGTTTTTCTATTTCTGGGCATTTGGCAGCTGTTAAATAACATTTACCGCCGGCTTAAACCGTGTGTATTGAGAAAACAAACCGCCAGAAAAGACCCCAGGAAGGAAACTTCTCATTTTTTGGGCATTTGGCGGCTATTTTAACCGCTAATATAGAGAAATAAACCCACCGACAAAGTGCACCCTTTGCCGGCAGTCTTCTGGTGGTTGGGATAACCACCGCCAAAGATGTTTGCGGCGGTGGATAAGGAGGCGGTTCAACAACCGCTGTAAAACTTTTTGGTGGCGGTTAACCGCCGCAAATGAAAAAAAACTGTCGCTATTATCATTTTTTCTTGTAGTGTTTACACCAACAGAAAATGTAACCCGCATGAATCGTGACTTGATTCGGCATCGAACCTATAATGGAGTCGTACGGTGTCAAGATTAAATAGGTTAGGAATTTATGGAGATAAATTCGTCAGATATTTGAATCCTAAGTTTTGTTCATGTGGGTCCATTCGGTCTCAGAAATAGCTTAGAGAACAGGAATAGAAAAATAAACTAAGTTGGACCAAAATATGTTTTGGTGCTATGACATATTTCCTACACCTATATGTGATAGGTGATGTCACTTAAGTTAGTTAAGTGTAATTGTTGTATTGAATTAATTATTCATTATTTTTTAATTATTAGATAATTAGTTAAATAAAATTAATTAATTGAAAATGATCATTTATATTTATCAATTTGATTGATGAATTTTGATACAACTAAAATACTAGGAAATCATCTGATTTTTGACAATAATAGATAATTAGAGAAATTTTTGGAAATTCTATACATATGAGTAAATTTGTAAACACCAAAAATTAGTTTTTGATAAATATCTAATAGTAATTTGATTGCAAATAAATAATGAGTATTAGATACAGTTATTGTAGTCAACACACACAAAAAAAGAGAAAAAAGTTTTCTCCTTTCACTACTGTTGCCGCCGAAATTAATATGAAGAAGGAAAGATTTGATTTTTCTTCTTCAATCGCTTTGAAAGCCCACAATCAAATTTCTACGTAAAATTCCTCTAAGATATATTTATGAAATTAACATGTGGTTGTTGGTGGACTAATTCAAAAATTGTTCATGGAAGATCAAATTCTTGATTTTGATCTTAAAGCTTAAAGAACATGAATAACACTCGAAAGAGTTCCACCAGTTCAAAAATTCTCTGATACAGAGTAAATGTGAAAAATCATTTTACTTTAATTTATTCGTTTTAATATCATATATGTATGATCAAACTAAAATTGATTTTAAATTATTTAATATGATTAAATCAATTTTTTATATTCTCTCCACGAACCGTTCGTGGTTCAAATCTAATTTTTTTTTAATTTTTAAAACCGATCGATCCCAGCATAATGTATATCGAGTAAAAAGTGTGTGCATACAAAAAAATTCTAGTGATATAAATAAAATATGTAATTTCATTTTTTAAATAGGAAAAAGAATTCATTACAAATCCATTCCAAACAACCAAACATTGTAACTTGATTAAATATCTGATTTAGCACAAAACCCGCTCATTAATTAATGAAACAAAACCATACATTCTTCAAATAAACATAATATCTCATGTAATGCTCAATCTAATTGAACTTATTAGTAAGTTATAAACTCTAAGAGATCGAGCAGCTTTGAAGAAGTGACTTGAATCCAAGTTCTTATAGAAATGTAGACCTTGAGCAAGTAGACACGGTATTTGTCCAAAACCATCCTTTCAACATGACTGAACTTAATCTGCAAAACACCCATACCATATGCAAAAAAGAAACCCATATCATATATTGTCTAGGCAATATCAGAATAATTTACAGTAAATGACACACAAAAGAAGAGAGTTAGTTTTTATCAACACCAAAGGCAAATATAAATATAGAAAAGAAAAAAAGATAGAGCAAGATAGTGAGCAAAATTGCTATAGTAGATAGGGATGACAATCGGGCCGGTCTGGTCCAGCCGGTTCATGGGTCGGATTGGCTTTCCAGGCAATTCACAGGCCTATTCCGGGACCGGGTCGATGGAATTTTAGGGCGGTCCCGCATAACCGGACCGTCCGACTTCCCCTCCATTTAATGTGATTTAATTCTAAAAAATGTAGATGAGAAGAGTTGAACATTGGTGGGGAATATATGAATTGTAAAGATTACCACTAAGTTATATGAAAGTCATGTTATTTTTTATAATTATTTTATTTTATTACTTTAAAATCTCAATTGTATAATATATGAAGTTTCGATAAAATGTGTTAAAAGACAATAAAAATATATTTTAAACTATATTTTTAATAAATGATGTATTGGTCAATTGGTAAAGACTGATTTATAAGGGATATGTCAATGGTTCAAACTTCACTACATGCACAATTGTTCAATTTGTTAGACAAAAGAGTTGATTCACGGGTCGGGCCTGGCCAGGCTTAGCATCCAGGCTGGGTCGGACCAGGCCATAGCCTTATAGACAAGGCCCATGATGGCCCGAACCTAGCCTGTGGGCCTTAACCGGTCTGGTACTGTTCGATACCAGGCCGGGCTGGTCCGAACTATAACGGGCCGGTTCTGCTGGTTTCACGGGCCGAACCGACCCATTTGCCACCTCTAATCGTAGATGATGAGTAAACAATTGAATTTCTGCAATTAAATTTCTTTTAATGCTCTATAAAGTATAAGAAGAATATTAGATGTCGAGTTAGAGTGAATTTGAAAATAGAGTTAGGCGATAAGTTTAATAGGAGAGAGATCCTTACACAAAAGGTTTTTTTGCTAAAATGGACCTTAAACAAATCATTTTGCAGAAATGAACCCTATCACTAATTTTTGCTTACCTTGGCTCTAGGTCCACTTTTCCTTCACTTTTTCACTTTTTTCCACATTCCCTTCTTAGAAGTTGTCCAATCAAATGTCATGGTCTACTCATTTTACACTCAAAATCTCCCTACCCATTCCATTTCTACTTCTTCATTTTTCATTTTTTTCTACTTCTACTTTGTTTTCTTCTTCGTTTACTTCTTTGTCTTCTTCTTCATATTATTACTTCTTCTTGCAACAGTAAATGATTATTTGTCTTGGAATAGGTATAAGTTTTGTTTTCTTCTTTTTGATAATATTTATTTGTCTTCTTCTTTCTTTCATGGGTTTTTCATTTTCATGGGTGTTCTGGGAATATTTATTAGCTTTCTTATTTCTAGAATGTTGTTTAAAGTTCATTTATTGTACAAGATCACTACAAGATGATGATGTAGTGTTACACGAGGTCTACACGAGCCTCGTGTAGACTACACTCAGGGTACACGAGCCCCGTGTAGACCTTGTGTACCATACACGATCATCGTGTAGTGCACCAGGAACTTCGTCAATAGTTCACGAACATCGTGTAGCATCTATTACACCACACGAGTACTACACGATCATTGTGTATTCCTCGTGTAGGACTTATTATAGTACAAATGGTCTACACGATGACTACATAATACTCGTGAAAGCCTCGAGTAGGCTTATTACAGTATAAGTGGTCTACACGATGCTCGTGAAGGCCTCATGTACACTATACGATGGCTACATGATCATCGTGTAATATTCCATTTCATTATGTATTCTTCTTGTACTAACTTACTTCATTGATGTATATACAGATATGTCTGAAGTTTGAATTTTTATAATCCATGATGGAGATTGGGTGAAAACTAGTACAACATGGTATTTTAGTGGAGAGAAGACCAAATTATTGGAGATATCTACTAACTTCACTTATCACGAGCTATTGGGTATATTGGCATGAAGAACTTCAAATAGACCCTTCAAAGTATGATATATCCATCAAATTTCTTTATAGAAGTCATGTCTCCTGCCCTTCTACTGAAATTTTAAAGAATAGTGATTTACAGTTCTTTGCTAAGGAGAATGAATCAGAATCACTTAGAAGCCCACTATTTATAAGTACCAAGCCAAAAGAATTTCCATCTCAAAACTTAGTTCCTCAAATTACAATGTCACAACAACCTCGTGTTCCTGACACTAGAGGGTTTTATAAAAGTAAGGTTCCTGAAACACAAATGTTACGACAACCTCTACATGAAAGCATTCATCACTTTGAGAGTGTTGATCATTTTGAAAGGAACTATCATGATGATGATGTTTTCGGTCATAACGATTGTGATGCTTTCGAGGATGAGGATGTTGATGGAGATGATGATGATGATTTTGATCAGGAGGCGTATGATGATGCAATCCGTGGAGATGACCATGATGAAACCATCAGTGGAGACAACCATACAACAATTCCAGACTTGAATACTACTCTTGAACCCGACACCACTTGTCCATTGCCATCATAACCTTAGTTGAATGAACAAAGTCATGGGTCTAGTGAGCAACGGGCTGATTTGAATCAGCTTGTATCAGACACAATAAATATGGATGATTTGTACAGTGATAAAGCCAAGCTGCTTAAGGTTGCTCATATGATGGTCATCCAGAATTAGTTCGAGGGTCTCCTGAAGACAACTATATGATGTTTCCAGCATATTATCACATGTTAGAATAAAAAAAATTCGGGTACTTATTTTTTATTTTGCCATTAAAATGTCTACAAGAGTACTACACGAGCCTCGTGTATTCATCGTGTATACTACACGATGAGTACATTGACCAGTGTAGTCTTCACGAATGATACATTAACCTCGTGTAGTCATCCTTTACACTATTTTTCCATCATAATGTCTACACGATGATTACATGAGGTCCGTGTACCCATCGTGTAGTATACACGATGCGTACACGAGGCCCGTGCAGTACTCTTGTAGACATTTTAATGGAAAAATAAAAAATATCATGTAGGCATCGTCTAGTATACATGATGCCTACACTGACCTCGTATAGGAATCTTGTAGTCTATACGATGGTTACACGGACCTCGTGTAGTCATCGTGTTGTCTACACGATTGTTACATAGATCTCGTGTACGCATCTCGCACACTACGTATTCTGTCGATTAATATAACAATATTAAATATTTTTCAGGGACAACAACACACATAGAGACTGATGAGTAGGATCATTTTAAATATTTTTTCATGGCTCTTGGACCTTGTGTTCGTGGATTAACCCTTTGTTCGTGGATTTTTCAGCTGTATACGGCCTTTCATTACTGTTGACGCAATCGCCTTAAAATTCAAATATAAATGGGTATTATTTGTTGCAACAGCAAAGGATGGGAACAACCAAGTATATCCCATTCCATTTGGAATTGCAGATTTAAAAAATAATGATTCATGGGAATGGTTCTTCCGTAAACTTCACGATGTAATCGGTGATCCGGAAGATTTGGTGTTTATATCCGACAGGCCGAAATGCATACAAGTATACTAAATTTTGTATAGGTTGTCTTTCCCAGTGCGCATCATGGAGCTTGCATCTTTCATATGAGCCAAAATATCAAATCGATTTACAAAAATGAAGATGCGGTCGCATTTTTTTAAGGCAGTAAATGTATACTGTCAATCAGAGTTTGATTGGCTGATGACTCATATTACAAATATATTTCTAGATATCTCCCAATACGTATATGTAGGGGGAGTTGAGAGGTTGGAACGTTCCCATTTTGATGGAATGCGATACAATATAATGACTACAAACATCGCAGAAAGTTTGAATAGGGTATTGGAGGATGCTAGAAAACTTCTCATTACATACCTTATAGAACATATCCGTGACATGTTACAATGGTGGTTCTATGAATGATGGATGACTGTCTGTCAAATGACCTCGCAGATGATAGATTGGGTTGAGACTAAGCATAATAAGAAGAATCTTGCATCACGTACACTATCATTGTTTCCTTCCGACATCCACGAGTTTCGTGTTGTAGGGGGGTGGGCAAGCAGTGGTCAACTTGCATCTTAAGAGTTGTATGCGCAGAGAATTTGATCTTGATCAAATTCCATGCATGCATGCGTTGGCTGCTTGTTGGCTGCATGTTGGCATGGTTATATTTCCACATATAGTATGTTTTCGAGGTTTAAAAAAATGAGGTTCTAATTGCTGCGTATGCGGAAACAATACATACTCTCGGGGATCAGGCAGATCGGGTCATCCGCCAAGAGTTTCATGAAAGGTGGTATTACCACCTATAACGAGGCGGCAACGTGGCAGACCTAGGGCAGAGAGAATTCCATCTAGAGGTGAGGAAGTAGTGAAAAGGAAGTGTAAACGTTGTAAGAAAATTGGTCACAACCGACAAACTTGCAGAAATCCAATTCCTCTATCGTAATGAGATGATCAAGCCACATAAATATTAATAATGACCTTGTAGACTTAAAATAAATATTAATATAGAAATATACTCGTATTTGTTATTTAATAATGTCATAAAGTTTAATAATGCCCATGAAGTCATCGTGTAGTCTACACTAAGCCTACACGATGCCCGTGAAGTCATCATGTAGTTTACACTAAGTAGATGCTCGTGCAGTCATCGTGAGGCTACATAAAGCCCTCGTGTACACTAAATGATGACTACACGATGCCCGTGAAATTATTTTGTAGTCTACACGATCCTACACGATGCACGTGAAGTCGTCCTTCTCTCCCACCATCTCCTATTCTTCTTTCTCTACCATATGTTCTCCTTTTTCATCATTCTCTCCTTTTTCATTTTTTTTCTTCCTTATCAATCTCTGTCTCCTCCCCGTCAGATCGAGGATATAATGAGTAATCATCTGGCCTCGATGTTACCAAATGATCCATCAAAATTTTGGTTTAGGAAATTGTAAAAGAAATGTTTGATTGCATGGACAAAATCCTTGGCACCTTGGCCGAAACCTGATTACCATACAAACTACCCACCAAGTGGATAGTTTCAAATACACATGCCTATTTTAACAAAAGAGAGTACTTAAATATTCACTATATAAAATTAAATAAATTGTACCTGGAATACAAATGGATATCCATTGAGTGAATACCCATGAACAACATCGGGGATTTCTGTGTTTTTTTGTTTTTTTTCTTGATCTTTAAGATCACCAAAAACAACTTTTGTATTCTTCACAGCTAATAATGATTTCATTGCTTTGCAGAACGAGAGGTCTCCCACGAATATTGGTTGAGCGCTTCAAGGTCGTCAACCAAAACTAACCATCTCCTCTCAATTAAGGTACGTTTCTCCTTCCACAACACGACCCTCGTGTAGTGTACACTAGGCTTATACGACCCTCGTATAGTCCTCGTGTAGCCTACACGAGGCTTACACAACCCCTCGTGTAAGCTACACGAGGCTTACTCAACCCTCGTGTAGCTTACACGACTCTCGTGGAGGCTACACACGACTCTCGTGCAGGCTACACGAGGCTTACACGACCCTCATGTAACCTAGAAAATAGACACTCACCAAGACCAGAACCTCAAAAATGCAGAAAAAATACTAAAAAACCCAGGAGAAAAAAACACTCAGAAACCTAGTAAAAAAATATTAGAAAGCCAAATAAACAACTTTATTGTTATGCAGACATCCATAAAAAATAAAAACACGGAAATCCAGAAAAATCATAAGAAACCTGAAAACTTACCTTGTTGTTTTTTCTTGTTGTGGGAGACGAACACTCTAGGATTTGCAGAGAGAGATATAGATGTTGCGGCTTCGAGAGAGAGAGAGAGAGAGAGAGTAACAATAATAGAGAAATGATGAAAATGCAAGTGAGGGAAACGAAGGGGTGGGATTTGGTGTAATGAAAAAATGTAATCATCATTTTTTTAGACGTCGTTTAGAATTCGTGAATAAAGCTTTTTGGTATCTTCACAGGCCGATTTTGAATTGATGTTACGCCGGAGGCCAAGGTAAGTAAAAATTAGTGATATGGTACATTTCTACAGAACGGTTAGTTTAAGGGTCCAGTTTAACAAAAAAACTCTTACACAAATATTTGCTATAGGAATTTCTGGAAACACACATCTCTATTCATCCATCTGTGCATCTTTGATTTCTAATTTCCAAAAATCTACAAGGGAAAGAAAACTAGTTTAAGAAACTACTTTTATTAACAAATTTATTTTTAACTGAGAGAGAAAGAAAGAGGAGTTATAATTAGAGTGTCGAAAAGACCATGGGATAATAATCCTCTTTTCTTTGGCTGCTGTTTGCTGCCAGTCATTCAAATGTGCTATCTTCACCCAGTCCTCTCCTGTTCCTTCTTCACATCTTTTTTCCAGTTGGGGGCAGTTCTCAATATTCAACGTCTGTAAACTGGTAAAGGCTCTGAATGCTGGTCGGAAAACTCCTCAACTTAGGGCAATCTTCTATTTCCAAAGTCTGAAGGGATGTAAAGTTTGCTATCCACTCTGGCAATGATCCCAAATTAAAAAGATTTTGTAGATGTAAATGTTGAAGGTAGGTGAGGTGAGGTGTTGTAGGTGTCTGATAAAACTTCCAACTTTGGTGAGTCTAATATGGTCAAATGCGTGAAGAAAGCAAGATTTTGTAAACCGTCTGGAAAATCCACGAGCTCAGGGCATCCAGGAATTTCTGGAGGGCAATGAACGAACAAAAAATTGGAGTCAATGATTTCTAGCGAGTTAAGAAAGAAGTGGGTACCTTTTTGGAAGAAGATGAAATGGATCCTCCTGCTTTATATTCCAACATGTAAGACTCTGTTTGGAAATCTTCCAAGATGTCATCGACGTCATAAGCAGCATCTTTAAGCTTTCGGAGCCAATCTTTTAAGGGTCTATCAGTGAGTTGCTTCTCCTCTGCATCTGCAAGCACAGACTGAATTGTTGAGAATATGCTACAAAGCTTTTGCATCTGTTTCTCCACACCCCAAAACAAACCCACTTCGTCTTTGATTAAGGAGCTAAGATTCTCCAGCACAATGTTGAGAACAGCCTCAGTCATTTGCTTTCTCTTTTAAGAATTTAAGGTTCAGGTTTCAGAAAAGAAGGTGAAAACTGAAAAGTAATTAAGAGAGAACTGGTGTTTGGTTTCAAGATTGTTAATGGGGAAAACCCCACGAAGACTTGAATTACAATAATGAGGGGTTCGCGGTTCAATTTGAATTTTATATATATATTATATTAAGTGATACTTCTAAGTCAATTTTGTTTGTGGGGTGGGGGCCTTGGCCTTTAAGACACAGTATTCTCAAATTGAATTACAATACTGATCGATAGGGTATTCAAGGTTGAGTTTGATCAGTTTTTTTGATAAAAATCTAATAGAATCAAAATTTTAGTTTGACAATAAAATCAAATTGAATTGAACTATTGTTCATGTTAAAAAGATCGAACCGAATCGTGAGATTTTATCGATTCTTCAGTTCAACATACATTATTGATTAAAAATTATTTTTAAATGATAATATTGAAAAAAAATAATATAAAATTAAAATTTTTATTTCTATTCAATTTAATATAAAAATAATAATATAAATTTAATGTTTTAATTTAATTTAAAAATTATTAAAAATTTTATTCTCTAATTTTCTCCGACCAAAATATATAAAGAACTAATGGAATCCAATCACTAAGTACAAACCGTATATAGAATTGAATTATAATAGTTGATGGAGGAGACTCGTCAAAGTCATTGATGACTTTTTCAAGAAGTTGTTTTTGCTTTACTTTTTTCTCTGACATCATTTATTACATTTGCCTTGTAGTTGTATTACAGAGTCACCTCTTTCTTTATTTTTTTTTCTTTTTGTTAGAGTTTTAATATATTGCAATTTTTGTATCGAATAACTAGAAGCCATTTAATATATTGCGATTTTTAAATAGAATTTTTTTTTGGATAAACTTTCTAAAAAATTCATGTAAGAAGTTTAATTAAAAATAAATAATTTTTTTTCATAAATTTTACTCCAAATTAATTTACCACACTAAACTATAACACTTTTTCTATTGGTATGTAAGTTTTCTCCACCAATCAAACAGTTTATGTTGAGAGCTTTCACATTAATGAGATTATTCTATTTTATTTTGTATCCGTTGTTATTGGTGATGAATATTAATCTTGTGATTGATGTAAGATTCTAGTTTTATCTAGAGAAGAAATTTGGTACATCCCATTATTTATTATAGTGGAATAATTATTCAAAAAATTTCTCGAGATTTTTCCCTTCACTCTGAAGAGATGTTCCTATTTTTTTCATTTTCTCTATTAAATTGATTGTTATATTTGTTTAATAATTTACTTTGATATTGATAATTAGTTATCAACTACGTAATATCGAACTGTGGTGTAACGAGATTTTGAGTAAAAATCCCAACAACAAGGGATCATATTTGTTTGTAAAACTTCAGTGTCAATTACGATCAAATTCTACATTAACTGGAGCAAATGCAAAAAAAAATAAAAAGGGGAATTTCAGCCACACAATTTTATTAATCCAAGGGCAATAGCATGCAGTTCATCAAACGATTAAACGTAACGTTTCATGTATTGCTCAACAGAAGTATAGTTGATTTCAGGATATAGCTGAGAAGCTTCAAGTCCATCTTCTCCTATTTCAAAATTTGCAAGACAACCCTCATAGCATACGTGATAATAATGTGTCAATCCAACTTGTTCCGCATAATCTTGACCTTCAAAGATAACCGAAATAATCGATGTAGGTATCAGTAAATAGAATAAACTATAATCATTGATAAATAATTTATTAACGAAAAAAAAGACTGTGCATGATTTTACCTTTCATGATAGCAAGGAACTCAGATTCAGAGAGAGATGATTTGCTCAACTCTTTACCAATCAATTTCTCCCAAACATGAACAACTTCCCTCTGAGACAAAATGTTATTTGGTGGCCTTATATAAACAGTCTTGTTAAGAGTTCGAGGGTCATCAATGGTTTTGATAGCGTAGTTTGCTATGTCATCTTCATCAACGTAAATAGCTTTTTGGTTGCCATCTCCCAATAAGACGACGGAATCAGTAGAAGGAAGGATTTTACCAGGTTGACATAAACCTCCAAGAAAGTAACCAGCAAAGCAGTTTGCAGAGATATAAGTGTGAGGAATGTTGGCTTCTTCTATTGCTTTCCTCACCACCATTTTGTCATCAAATGTTATTCTTCCTGGTTCCATTGCGTTCTTCATTCTTGCTGGATCTGTTCCGAACTCCGACGGCAAAAATCTCTGTCGTTCCATTTCTTTTTATAATTAATTACTTAAAATAATCTCTTAATTATTCCAGATTATCATGGGACAATTAATATGGACTAGGCAAGCTAATATAGTTGGTAACATCTTTGCAAAATTATTATAGAAAAAGAAAAATATATTGGTTTTCTGAAATTAAAAGTTAAAATTATAATTAATTAATAAGGCTTAAGTGATGATAAAGAATAAAGATGGGGGGAGTTTAGTTTAATTGATGTGTTGACTGGTGACAGCACAACTTGATTATTAAATTGGATTCGAAATCTCTATAATAAGATATTATTTTGTTTTATAGGCAGACATTAACAATCAATCAGGGTTTTGACTAGTGGAATTTAGTGACAGAAATGAATAATTTGTACCTGCTCCGCTCCAAGGGCCTACCATCATTTCAACCCAAACACACATGTAGATGAATACTTGAAAACTAAAAATTCATACCACTTTTCTTTTCCACCCAATTTTGGGTCAATTGGCTTTTAGTTTGAGTCTGAGTAGACTGTAGACGGGACTAAAATTGATAAGTTATTAATTTGTAGGTGCGACTGATAAATAATTTCTAGGAATAGTTTTTCTTCCAATATAACTATACTTCAAAAATATCATAGATGCCTTTACTAATTTATTTGTTCATTAATTACTTATTATTTATTAAATATTTAACTAAACAAACAACATTTCCACCAAGAAATTCCACATACCAAATAAAGCATATAACAATTACTACATCAAATTTAATATATCTACTTTACATAATGTCATACTACAAACATGTGAAAAACTCACATTTTTTGTAACACACCATACCATTTAATTCCAAATATCCTATATATAGTATATATGTCTGTCTATACCTGGAAATGCCATAGATCCTATATATATATATATATATNATATATATATATTTCTGGAAAGAAAAAAAAAAGAAAAGAAAAAAATTGTGATATGCTTTCGATACAAATTATATTTGCCAGATTTGGAAGGCAGGGATGGATCAGAAAGGCTAATAAAAAGAAGAGAGGGAGAGAGAGTAATTAAGTAAATTACTTACCTTAACATTGCCAGCCTCTTTGATAGCATCAACAAGCTTAAGTTGAAGAAGGATTTGATGACTACGGATATGAACACCAGAGATAGCACAAATAACAACATCAACAAGTTTAACGGCATCAACAAGGCTCTGATAGTCATTGAAAGAACCATTCACTAAATGAGCTCCTTTCTCTTTGAATGACAATAGCATTTGCACTTTCTCTATATCAACTCCTATCTCTTCCCTTTTTAATACATATGTTTCATGTCCTAACTCTATACTTGCTCTCACCAATCTCTTTCCCAAATACCCTGTTCCTCCTATTATCAATACTTTGCTCTTTCCCACCATTTTGATTCTGCTTGATCCTCTCTCTGATTCTTCTCTCTTTTTCATGTGGAGAGATGGGTCTCTCCTTGATGGGTTTTATATAGATTATAATAAGTGTTTTTTTATTATTATTCTTTTTACATTAATGCTTTGTTTTTTCTTCAAAACTAAGGTGTATATATTTATTTTTTTCTCTCTTCACCTCTACTTCAAAACCAAGGTTCCTTAATTTGTATGTACTAATGCAAGAAAAGCTTATTCTATTTCTAGATTAATTTGAACTTGTGGGTATAATAATCTTACTAATAATAAAGTTTGTAAGTAATTAAAGTAGCTTAATTATTAACAAGTAATCGTTCACCAACCAAACCATACATTAATATGGCAATTTTTCACTGACAGTAAAATATTTAATTTACTTTTGTTTTTTTTTATTTCTTCTGATGGAGCCTTTTAGTCTTGTTATCATTATTCTTTTGTTTACTTTTTCTTAAAGTTTTAGGTAGGGTTTGAAACCATTAATAAAGGTAACTTTGATCATCAACCTACTTCTTGAATAAAATACAATATAAACCTTGGTGCATGATTTAAGTTTTCTTTTTTCTTTTTAAAGATATTGGGTAGATGGATAAGTGTGTTCACTTGTCTTTATTTAGTTTATTTTCCATGAATCCTCTCTTTTGCAATAACTTATATTTTGCCATCCTATAGTTTTAATCACATTAAAAATTTTGATCTAATATTAACACTCATTTTATCATAAAATGACTATTTACACTCTGGACAATCTCTTTAAATAATCTTATGTATTTTAAAACTAAAACAATCTTATCTGCACACTTCCGATCTTTAATATTATAAGCAACTACCTATTATTAAGTTGTCAGTTAACTTAAAATCGTAAGCTATTGAGTTTTAGTAAACTTATCAAGTTGAATTTATTTATTTTTTCAATTAATCCGTCGTTCATTTCTCCACGTATTCTCACATGAAAAATAGAATTCCCCATCCAATAATTAAGATGAGAATTATCTATTTTGACTAAAAAGAATCATTAAGATCACATGTAATTAAAAAGCTGATGCATGTATGATATGATACAATGCCATCAAAGTCGTCATTATTTCTTCTTGAGAGTGATGACACCGTGGCCTAGTTTTCATAAACTAAAAAGTGATCTGATATAGAGATTCAAAGTTAGGGGTGAATAATTCTTATTAATAAAAAATGATCGGTTTATCGATTTTTCATTAGTATATAGTTTAGCTTGATTCGATTGGATAAAATTAAAAGAATTGAAGGTTTTACTCAGTTGAGGGAATTGACAATTTTTTAATTAAATGAAACCAAAACTTAAGTTTTTTAATATTTTTTTATTTCTATTATATAATTTGGTACCGTATGGAAGTTTTGTGTTGAATTTCTTTCCATATTATATGTTTCCAAACGACATTCATGACATGATGATAGCTGATTATAAAAAATTTAACAACATAAAATTAAATTTATAGCGACAGAAGAAACTACTTGGTGATCATAGAATTGTAAAATTTATATCAATCACCAGCATTTTGGAACCATAAATCTATTCATTACAAATTTGCCTTACATGATTCAGGGTATGATTCCCAGTTTCCCACTAAGAATTGTAATTTAATTTAATGAGGTTGGGAAGATATGTCATCTTAAGTAGAAAACCAAACGGGCCTTATGTAAGATTGAACTATATCGCAAGATTAATTTATGTAATCCTCTTTTAATTTTCATATATATACAACTAATCATTGTCAATTTTTGGGACCCATAATTCAGCTGGCATTAATTGTTCATTCAAAAAGGAAAAAAAAGTAACAAGATAAAGAAATAATTCTGTTCACATGCAGAAATCGCTTAAATTAATACAACTCCCAATCCAAAAGCACAAATACAAATGGGGGTAATTAATTAGCATATAAGCATAGAAAATACAAAAATAGCAATCAGAATTGGATTTCACATTCTCATTATACACATATCTATATGTACATGCATATATAAACGACTTTTTCTTAAATCCAAATTGATTATATAAAAACATGAGTTTATTTGGTCGATTTATTAGTGAACCAGAAAAAATATTATCTAGACAAATAAATAGATTCTTTAAAATAGCAGCGGTTAATTACTATTGTTATAAAACAAATAAGTATTTCATCTTTGTGACATTTTCTTAATAATAAACAGTTTAAAAGAACTGAGTCGACCGCTAGAACTATTGGTCTTAGAACTAAGAAAAAATCGGCTCTTTTATTTTTTGTTTGATAAAGGTTTTCCTACTTACTAATTATGAAAATCAGTAACAAAATATTTTATTATAATAAAAGAAAAATCTATTCTTCGTATTTTGAATTTGATTCATATAAACTAGATAACTGCTTGTTCATCAAAAATCAAATAATTTATTTATTAAGGTTTTGCTTAATTGAATTTTGATTCAAAGGTATATATGTGCGAGTGTGTGTTACTAAACTTGTGTGTTGCAAGTTGAAATTTTATAATCTTAGAGGTCGTTTGGTTTGCGCCATCTAAAATGACCAATGCAATTTAATTGGTGACAATTTAATTGCTTGCAACTCAATCTCTAAAAAAATATGATTGTCATGTTTGGTTGTGCACGGTAATCTATGAAATGGCGGGTGACAATTTAAGATTACTACGTTTGATTTGCTGTAAATTTGTATAGCCAACAAGAAGTTACTTAAATACCATTTTTCATTATATTATGCAAAAAAATATTTTAACGTACAATTTTAACATTAATGTTTATTATGCTTGATTAATATTTAAATAAATTGATACTTCTATAATAAACTTTAATAAAATTAATTTAATTAAGTTAATAAAATGAGAGAGACAATGAAAGAAAAGAAGTCACATTTACTTTATTTTATATGAGAGTACAAACGTATTTTTGTTTGATATTAGAATTATAACTGCATTGTAAATTATTATTTCTCACATTTTATACCGCAATTCAACTGTCTCAAAAGATTGAATGCAAACTAGGATTGTATCCTAATTTCAAAAATACTCCAAGCATACAGAATAATTTAATTACAAGAGAATTACAATATAATTACAAAAATAAAGATAGTACAAACTATGCAAGGCCTGCTATAATCTAATCGTGAAAATTTTAATCATGTTATGCCTGGAATGTACCTATTTAATTCAAAGTTTCTATTGATAATTCCTGGTCCAGTTAGTATAAATCATAAACTAGTTTGGTGCAATGATTAAGCATCACGAGATAATGAGTTCAAGTTGCTGGGGCATGTTTGGAGTATTTTATGACAATATTTTTTTAAAGAGGTCTTTAAATGAAATCTCCAAAATAATCTTATGTTAATTTTAGAAGCGAAAATTGTTTAGTGAGTAGAAGTAGAAAATAATTTTATGTTTGGAAGAATTGAAAATAAGTTTAGAAGAATCTTAAATACTTTTTAAAATTATTTAGAGAAAATTTTCAAGAAATAAAAAAAAAACCTTTTAACCAAAAAAATTTCTAGAAATCATTTCTCCAAACATTAAATGGAGTTTCTGAAAACATGATTGTTTTCAAAAGTGCTCTCAATTTTGTTTTTGAAATCATTTCTAGAAAAAATTGCATGTAATAATTATTAAAGTAATGATATTAAATAGATGAGTTTTGAAAGCCAATGTTAGAAATAATAGATTTTTTCAAATTATAGATAAATAACAGATTGTCGAGAAATGATTTCTAGAAAAAATTGCATGTAATAATTATTAAAGTAATGATATTAAATAGATGAGTTTTGAAAGCTAATTTAAGAAATAATAGACTTTTTTAAATTATAGGTAAATAACAAATTGTTAATGTTCTTTTATCAACTAGCTGTTGACAAATTTATAGTTGACGATTTTAACCTTCGATTTACAGATTTTATAATCAAATTTGATAAGGGTCATTTAATTAAATATTTCAAAATTTATTATCTTTGAATTTAAAAGTTATTTTTATTTTTAATTAAATTAGATGATCAATGATTGATTCTAGTTTTCTTTTTTAGGTAATTTTGATAATGAAATATTATAGTTTCAATGATTTATTCTAATTCTATTAAGGTAAATATCATATTTTTTAGTGTCACATCATCAACCAGCTATTAATGAATTTGTAGTTGATGATTTTAAACTTTGATTTACAAATTTCATAATCAGTTTTGGTGGGGTCTTTACATTTAATTTAGTATTCTAAAATTTATTATCTTTCAATTCAAATGTTATTTTATATTTTCATTTTTAATTAAATAAATGATAATCAATTATTGATTTTAGTTTTATTTTTTAGCTAATTCTGAAAAGAAAATATTATAGTTTTAACAGTTGATTCTAATTTTGGTAAGTGACACATAATCAACCAGCTATTGATGAAATTGTAATTGACGATTTTAAACTTCGATTTACAAGTTTCATAATCAAATTTGGTGAGCTCCTTACATTTAATTAAATATTCTAGAATTTATTGTCCTTCAATTCAAACGTTATTTTTTTAATTAAATTAGATTATAGTCAATGATTGATTATAGTTTCATTTTTAGCTAATTTTGATAAGAAAATATTATAGTTTCAATGATAATCAATGATTAATGAATTCTGATAAGATAAACGTTAAATATATATCATATTATATATAGATGATGGTTAAATTTAGTCCAAAATTATTGATTAATTAAAAAATTTATTATTTACCTAAATTTATTAAAAATTTGATATTTTTTAAAATATCCTTTAAACTTGTCTATTGTGTAAATTTTTTGTAATTATTATACTTTTCAAACCGGAACACCTATCTCGATCCATGACACATATGGCATACCCCACTCATTTTGTTAATGAAAAAGTTGAATTGTTCCCCATTATAAAGTTCTAATTATTTCTATTAATTTAAACAAAAGTGGACATAATTGAAAAAGAATGGAAAAAATGACAAACAGAAGTGGCCAATAGTAAGTAAGATGGATACAAAATCATTTCAAAAAGAATTTTTATTAAATTGTCCACTATTCATGTCATACATTATTTATTTATTTTATTCTATTTGCTAAACATGGTATGACTAGTGTTGATAAGAAAGAAAATAATTATAACTCTACTTTTTCAAATCAAATTATCTTTAATTTTTTATGAATTTAGATGATTTGTCGTTGAGAATTTAACGACAAAGAAATAGTTTGGTGAATTTGAGACTTCCACTCTAATTTAGACGACTCAAACATCTCTCATCAATGTCAAATTTTTTTGTTACTTTTTGAAATGATGATATAGGTCATTTGAATCTCATTCAACGGTTCAAATTGAATTTGTAATATGCCTTCAATTCTGATTTTATATATCTTTTTTTATCAAGTAGAAAATATTTTATCAAGGAAGATATTACAGATAACTCAACACTCATATAGAAGGATATCGCTCCAAATATTACAATTCTTATGAAATCCTAACGAAGCACGGTGACGAGCTAAAATATTCCTATTTCTAGAGATATGAGAAAAGGAAACAACATGATACCCACAATGATAGGCTCGATCGAAGCAATCTTCAAAGATAACATCTAAAGCATCCCAGAATTCCACCTAGATTGAATAAAACCCAGCCTAAGCCACCATTCTGGTCCTTCCACGCAGTAAAGAATTTCCAAGCCCCATCTGAATAGATTGAAGCATCAGCCGGAGAGATCATACGAGATTCCATAGGTATCGACTGTGAGAACCACTCTGCAAGGTGTTTGCTAGTGAGATGAATGACATCGTAGGCTTCAAATCTTCATCCTTAAAGCATTTAATAGTCCTACACTTCAAAAGTCTCCAAACACCAAAGGCTACCGATTGTATACTGAACGCATTAGACGAGGAACTAGCAAGAACCGCGACCAATTTGTTCCAAATCTCAACAATGTCCAAACCCTTCACAGAATTAGAGTCGAACCCTAGGGGGCACCAATTCAGAAAGCTCTAGCAAAAGAATAACGGAAGAAAAGATGTACTAAGGATTCATCTTCCTTAGAGCAAACGGGACAAACACTATTAACATTTATGCCTCTCGGCGGAGATTAGGTTTAATAGGGATGAAATTCTTAAGACATCTCCAAACGAAATATTTAATTTTAAGAAGAACGTCCATGGACCACAAATGCTTCCAAGGAGAATGGTGTTGAAAAGGTTCACTAGGTTCCTCTTTAGCACTTTTCCCATGTTTCCATTACTCATAAGACTCATAGCGATCTTATACCCCGACTTGACAGAGTAGACACCATATTTAGTGTAGTGCCAAATAAGCTCATCTAAGCCTCCAAATCTACTAAGTGGAATCTTACGGATTTCCATTATATCCTCCTTATAGAAAAGAGTGTCCAAAACTTCCACATCCCAACCACCTATCTCCGATATTAATTGATTGGTTGAGGTAACCGAGAGATCAGGTTGAGACCAAACCTTAAATATAATCGTTTTAGGCACCCAAGGATCGATCCATGTAGTAATAGACTTACAATCACCAACCCTCTATCTCAGCCCATGAGTAGGTATATCCCGATTGGCCAAAAGACTACGCCAACCCTAAGAGGGTCTGTGCACTAACTCAGCTAAGAGAAAGTTACTCTCTCTGAAGAACCTATCCTTATAAAATTGAGCAACCATAGAAGTTGGAGAAGAAACCAATTTCTAACATTGTTTAGCTAACATAACTAGATTAAAGCTCTGAAGATTACAGAATGCCAAACCACCCTCAGATTTCAAACTAGTTAGATTCTTCAAGGAAGCCCAAGTGATACCACCCTTATTGAAAGATGATGACTGCCATTATTTAGCCAAACGAACACAAATATCATCTAAAAGAGTAGCCAGAAGTTTAAAACACATCATGGCGTAACGAGGGATACCCACAACCACGGCTTTAATTAGGACTTCTATGAATTTTCTGCCCCAACCTCCCAGCTTAGAAATAACTTTGTCCTTAATCTCGTTAAAAATAATTCTCTTGGCCAACCCAAAGTTTGATTCTAGCCCCAAATATTTTCCCAATTATGAATCATGTTTCAATGCCAGTATCTGTGAGAGAACATCTCTCTGATGGACATGCACATTTTTACTAAAAACCACACCACACTTGCTAAAGTTCACAACCCCGAAGCTATACCATGAGAATAGAGAACACTTGAAGAAACTCTGTATCTGAGATACGACAAAAAAGAACGGAGTTGTCTACAAAAATAATGAGAAAGAGCCATAACCCTGGCTGAAGGTTTGAATCCATGAATATGACCAAAATCTGAAGCTTTATTGAGCATTGCAAAAACCACCTCAGTACAGAGAATAAACATAAACGAAGATAATGGTTCCCCCTGTCTCAATCATTGTTCATGATGGAGTTTATATGAAATATCATCATTAAGGAGAACCCTAAAAGAAATAGAAGATATGCAAGCAAGAATCCATCTGCGCCACTTATCTTAGAATCCCATTTTTTCGAGGACCTTAATAACAAAGGACCATTCCATTGTGTCATATGCCTTGGAACATCCAACTTGATAGTCGCCTCCCATCTACCAATCTTAGATCCCGACTGAAGAGAGTACAACACCTCATGGTCCATAAGAATGTTATCAACAATCGATATGCCTGGTATGAAAGCACATTGCAGAGGACTAACCAGTTTATCCATCACTCCCCTCAATCTATTAGTCAAATCTTAGATACAATTTTGTATGAAAATATTTCAAAGACTAATGGGTCTAAGATTTGACGTAGATATAGGATTACAAATTTTAGGAATCAGAATAATTAGAGATTCATTAATATCAGTAGGCAGAGAAGCATTATCAAAGAAAGAGTTAACAAGCGAAAATAAATCATCGTAGATAATGTCTTTGAATTGTTGCTTGTTATCTACGATGATTTATTTTCGCTTGTTAACTCTTTCTTTCATAATGCTTCTATGCCTGCTAATATTAATGAATCTCTAATTGTTCTGATTCCTAAAATTTGTAATCGTAGATCTATGTGAACGAATTTATATATCACTACTATATAATATGCATTTTTGAATGCCTTAATTAACTAAGAAGATTGTTTAGTAATCATCGTTACTCTTTGCTTTTAAATAAAAATGTTGTCTTAAATATTGAGATATAGTTTTTCATTGTCGAGTTGTAAATTTATTATATATTAAAAGTGGGGAGGAGATAAGAATCATTTTTGGACAATTCTATCCACTTATTATTGAAGCATTACCCAAAATAAACTTATAAGTTACATGTGTGATTTAATAATTTGTTATTTCTTAAACCACAATAAATTGATCAAGTAGACGTTAGTTTCAAAATTCATTCACCTATTTAATGAATTTAGAAAAAAGATAATTAATAAATAATTTTAAGTAAATTTGAATCAATAAGTTTGAATGAATTGTAACAAGTTATTTTAAGAAGTTATTTAGAATAAACTCAACTTTATACTAAATTATTTTGTATAGACGAAAAATAAATTATCTATATAAAACATAAATAAAAGAAAACACACTTTTAGAAATTTTATTTAAGCTATATTTTATATGCTAGCATAATCAATATGTTATACAAATATAGCTACCCAAAATTTACAGACAAACAAAAATTAAATTTACAATACAAATGAAGAATTAAAATCAAGTGTAAAATAAAATACGAAATAGATGATTTAATTCTAATGATGTCATTTTTTATTTGAAATTTTGAGAGTACATTTCTACTATATACTGTTTCATTTTCTAAAAACATACATGTGACTTTTACAACTATATTTAAAAATGATATATCAATGAATAACAATATAGTATTTTTTTTATCTTACTTACATAAATTCAAAACAAACATGGTGCTAAATACATTTCTTTTTAACTTAAGAAACACAACATGACTATAAATAATAGTCATAACTTATAATATAATGGAATCACTCACAAATGTAACGCACATATGTATTCACTAGTAGAGACTAAGTAAGAGAAACCTACTTATGTTCTTAATTAGGTAAGAGAAACTTTATTTGCATATATACTTGCTTGGTGGTGTAAAGGATTCTTCTTAGACTTTGAGAAAAATCAAGAAAAATATGTTAATATCGATCGAACTTGTATTATTGTTTGTGTAATGTAAAGAAAGGATTGATAATTCCAAAAATTCTCTGAGGTTCCAAGTTTCCCATTTTATTGAGTAGATTGGTTTTATATAGACCTCTCATTACTTGGGTTTAATTAAAAATAGCCAAATAGTAACCAAAGCATCAAATAAGGGCAGGCCTAGGATCGTACCCATTTGTAAGATTTCCTTTCTTCTTTATCATTCATCTATCACGCTCACCTACCCTATCAACTGCTACCACATGACAGTTCCTTATGGTTTCGAGCTAATTAGTCAGAGACACTTGGTGACTTTAGCAATTTGTCTTGTCTGAGTGATGCAACTTACCCAGTCAATCACGACTGATTGACTATTAATCTGAATCCTCATTTTCGCTCTAATGTCCTGTCCTGTAAATAAAACAATGAGTTCTCATCCTCGAGATGCCAAATCTCGTTCTGGATACAATAATCTCCCGTTCTCGAGATGTCTTCTCTCGTTCTGGACTCGAAGACCTCCTGCTATAGAGACGTCATATTACCATTTTGGAGTCGAAGACCTCCCGTTAAAAGAGACGTTCATTTCTCATTCTGGAGGCGATGGTTCCCTGTTCTCGAGATGTCAGCTTCTGTTCTAGATGCGATGATCTCTCATTCTCAAGATGTTTGCTCCTGTTCTAAACTCGAAGATATCCTATTATTGAGACGTCAGTTTCCCATTCTAGAGTCGAAGACCTCCCGTTAAAGAGACGCCAGTTTCCCATTCTAGAGGTGATGGTTCCCCGTTCTCGAGATGTCAGCTTTCGTTTCTGCTTTCTCAACTCTTCTCATGACTCTTGGGTGGGTTTATTTTGTTCCACGTGGCAGTGGAGTATTTTTTTACCTGTTCATTTTCCCCCATTGCACTTCGACGATATTCGTCGATGTGTAATGAATACTTCTTAAAAATTGTGCCTCGTTTTTGGAGAAAGGTTATACTTGGTCTGCTTTCATCAATTTGGGATTCTCTTTTATTCTTTAAAATATTAAGCGTTGTACAAGAAAGGTTATAAATATATTTAAGTAATGAGATAACATCATTACCTCATTCTTGGTTTGCTGATATGCTCCTTGAAAACTCCATTGCTTTTAAATTTGTTTTACCCTATATGACACACGTGCATGTGAGATTCATTATTTCATTCCCTATACATTGCTTCATTTTACGGCTCTTTCATCATGTGCATTCAGTTTTGCTGGGTTTCCCTTTCACAGCTGTCATGTCAAAATTGGCTTGTCTTACAAACAGATTGGACGCGTCCATTCGTCATCTATCCTTCTATACAGTTCTTTGTCTGCCATAAAGCTTCTTTTATATTGAATTTCATTAACCACTTTGAATCGGGTTCTTACATTCGTTACCCGTATAGAGCTTTAATTTTCCACATTTTCTTCTTCGTGTTTAATCCTTACTCTGTAAGTTCTTCATCTCCTCTCTTCTTCTTCGCATCCCCTGTTTTCTTCTCTTCTTGGTTTGGTTATGGCAGTAAAACCATTCTGGGTTACGATCCCTTTAGTTAGGAATCATGATGAATTTGATCGTTTTATCACCCGTCACAGAGATGCCTTCCCGTCTGACGTTATTTATGGTTTCGGGGATGGGATACCTAAATCCTTTCCTTGTAATCCTTCGTACCAGATTTCCTTAGCCCCCATGTACATAACGTTAGGGCTAAAACTTCATTTTTCTCCTTTATTTCAGGAATTTTATAGTATATTTCATCTTGCTCATTCGTAGTATACTCCCAGTACGTACAAGATTCTTTTAGGTATAGAAGCCCTCAATAGGAGGTATAATTTATCTGTAGGAGTGGATGAGATATGCGTCGTATACTCCATCTGGCGGCGCTGTACTTCTTATTACGTGGCACCCCCGTGCCACTAAGAAACGGGGGGCTTAGTCATTGACTTGCTGCCTGGGGATAAAGGCTGGGATGAAGGGACTTTCTGGATCAGGGAGAATTGGGGAGGTGACGGCCGCTAGATCATTCCCCCGTTCTAGGGGGAGTTCACTAATTGGCATAAGTTCCTTGTTTCCTATTTCTTTTATTTATATATCATTATTTTTGTCTGATGTATATTGTTTCTTTGTGCAGAATCTAACCTGAATAAGAGGCCCTTTGTTCTGAAAGAAGTTGCAGCCCATCTTCGCGCCGTTTATAGTTGTCTAGAGTGGGACTGAAGATATCTCCTTGATCCAAGGAGAGAGGTTGAAGTCACGGTCGCACCCGTTCCGGTCGACGAGTTCGATGCCCCTTCCACCTTTGCAACAAAAGTTCTTCGGGCTATCCCCGTTGCAATCCCTATTTCTCATTTTTGTCGGGTAATCCAGACTAGTTCCTATGAGTCCTCAGAGTCAGAATGAGAGGAAGAAGATTTTGACTGGGAAGAGAGAGAGAGAGAGAGAGAGAGAGAGAGAGAGAGAATGTGTGTGTGTGTGTGTGTGTTTGTGTGTGTGTGTGTGTGTGTGTGTGTGTGAATCTCAGCGGGAAGCTGCGCAGAAGGACGCTGAAGATCAAGATGCGGTCTTCTATTTTGCTTACAACGAACTAGAGATGTCGAAGCGTCCCAAAAGTGATATGTTTGGGACAGTTGATGGGAAGGAGAGGAATGTTTGTCATAAAATTGGGACCATCAGCATTCCAAAGAGGTTAGTGCCCCCGGTTCCTCCCACATTTTCCACCTGCTGTGTCGTCATCAACCTAGCGCTGATCCTTCGATCCCTTTAAATGAGGATGTTCTGGGATGGAAGGATGCCACATCTTCTTCCCCCAAGCCTATTCGGAGGTTTTTTTCACCTCTCGCCTGTTCTTAGGGTGCACCTGCGAAGGACGACGGTCTATAGAAGTGAGTGCCCTTCTCGACGGCCCCGCCTGTTAGAGCTTCAATGAACTTCCTTAAGGATCCCCTTCCTTCGCACATCGTGGCAAATGGGATTAGGTCAGATGTGGACGCAGCTGCACTGCGTCAGATGTCTATTATGGATAAGGTCGTTGCCTTTAGTCACGATTTAATGCAGGTAGAAACTCTTAACTGTTTTCGTTTGTTTTTTACTTTTGGTTTGCGTCTGCTTGGTTAATCACTTAGCTATTTCTTTTTCTCGCAGGCCGTGACTTATCATAGTGGCTTCAAGCGGATTTGCATGTGATGGAGCTTCAGCTGGTGAGCTACATGAATTAGGTCCGGGAGATTAACTGGGTATATGATGTGATCCTCGCTGAACATGAACGTTAAAAAAAGGTTGAGGCTGAGTCGCGATAGGATAACGCCCATTTGGCTGCTGACTTCAACGCATCTGTAGTTTAATGGGTGAAGTTAGAAGCATCTATGATGGAAGCAGAGATGGTAGCCGAAGCCAGTGGGGAAAATCTGGACATAGTTGAACAGAAGTTGGCTGAAGCTGATGCGAAGTTGTCCTCGACAGAGGTGAAGCTGATCTCAACCGAGGTGAATTTGGTTGAGGTTGAGGCTAAGTTGTCTGTGACAGAGATGAAGTTTTCCTCAACTTAGGTGACTTTGGCTGAGGTGAAGAAACGGGAAACATCATTACCTCATTACCTCATTGAAAACTCCATTGCTTTTAATTTTGCTTTACCCCATATGACACGCGTGCATGTGAGATTTATTATTTCATTCCCTATACGTTGCTTTGTTTTACGGCTCTTTCATCATGTGCATTCACTTTTGCTGGGTTTCCATTTATCCAGCTGTCATGTCAAAATTGGCTTGTCTTTCAAACAGATTGGAAGCGTCCAATCGTCATCTATCCTTCTATACAGTTGTTTTTCTGCCATAAAGCTTCTTTTATTTTGAATTTCATTAACCACTTTGAATTGGGTTCTTATATCCGTTACCTGTATAGAGCCTTAATTTTCCACATTTTCTTCTTCATGTTTAATCCTTACTCTGTAATTTCTTCATCTCCTCTCTTCTTCTTCGCGTCCTCTGTTTTCTTCTCTTCTTGGTTTGGTTATGACAGTAAAACCATTCTGGGTTATGATCCCTTTAGTTAGGAATCAGGATGAATTTGATCATTTTATCACCCGTCACAGAGATGCCTTCCCCACTTATGTTATTTATGATTTTAGGGATGGGATACCCAAATCCTTTCCTTGTAATCCTCCGTACCAGATTTCCTCAGCCCCCATATATATAACGTTAGGTCTAAAACTTCCTTTTTCTCCTTTATTTCAGGAATTTTATAGTACATTTCGTCTTGCTCCTTCGTAGTATACTCCTAGTACGTACAAGATTCTTTTAGGTATAGAAGCCCTCAATAGGAGGAATAATTTATCTGTAGGAGTGGATGAGATCTGCATCGTATACTCCATCTGACAGTGCTGTACTTCTTATTACGTAGCCCCCCGTGCCACTAAGAAACGATGGGCTTAGTCATTGACTTGCTGCCTGGGGATAAAGGCTGAGATGAAGGGACTTTCTGGATCAGCGAGAATTGGGGAGGTGACGGCCGCTAGATCATTCCCCCATTCTAGGGGGAGTTTACTAAGTGGCATGAGTTCCTTGTTTCCTATTTTTTTTTATATATCATTATTTTTGTCTGATGTATCTTGTTTCTTCGTGCAGAACCCGAGTAAGAGGCCCTTTATTCTGAAAGACGTTGCAGCCCATCTTCGCGCCATTTACAGTTGTCCAGAATGGGACTGGAGATATCTCCTTGATCCAAGGAGAGAGGTTGAAGTCGCGGTCGCACCCGTTCCAAGACATTATCAACAAGGTTGAGAAGATGGCTTATTCTCTAGGTTATCTCAATGTGAAGTGTGACTAGGCTCCTCGCATTCCTTTCATTCTCCTTCCTAAAGATTCTTTTGATTCTTAGGTAGATACTCGTGTTGACACCAAAACAGAGACTCGTGGGGCTACTTCAAAGGTTCCTGCTGAAGCTACTCGCGAAGGGGAAGCTTAGCATTTGTTGTTTTTTTTTTGTACTTCATTTTGTAGTTATTCCTTTTAATGAAGAGATATTTTAGCAATGTGTGTTTCCCATCTTTTCTAAAGGCGATAACATATAGTTCATGTTTTGGCCGTTTGTACTTTCCATCCGTTTAGAATTTCCTTTCCTATTACAAGTCCCGTGGTTCAACTCTTGTCAAAAGTTATGCCCTATGGAAGTGGATATGCGCGTGCTACGATCCGTCTATTACAGCAGTTCTAAAGCTGCAAAGTACATATTTTTTGGACACAAAACTAGACTCCGACGGGTAAAACCTGTCACACATGTAGGTCTCCGAATAAGTTTAAATTTGATATCTTATCCCTAATGACTCTTCACGCCCTTAAATTTTGTTTTGGAAGTAGGACTTATGAACTACCTCTTCCAATGACTTTTTTATGCCCTTAGTTCATTCTAAGAGTAGGACTTATGGAAGTCTCCTCCCAAGGACTTTTCAGATCCTTAGTTTCTTCTGAAAGTATGACTTATGAACTACCATTCCTAAGGACTTTTTAGGCCCTTAGTTTCTTCTGAGAGTAGGACTTATGAACTGCCCCACCTAAGGACTTTCAGGCCCTTAGTTTTTTATGAGAGTAGGATTTATAAATTGCCCATCCCAAGAACTTTTCAGGCCTTTAGTTCCGTTTAGTTATAATTCAGTTGAAGAAGGTGTCATCATTTTTATATGGAGAAAAACCCTTGTGAAAAAGTGTCTCACTATAAGGGATTGTTACATTCTCTATACAAAATATTTTTCAGATGAATCACGTTCCATGGTTTTTGTAATTCCATTCCTTCTCCCGGTTTTAGGAGATAATATCCGCTTCCTCTTATTTTAGTGACTATATATTGTCCCTCCCTTGATGGCCCGAGTTTTCCTTCTATTTGAAAGATTTTCCTAAGGACCATATTTCCTGTTTGGAATTCCCATTTCCTTACTTTCTTCTAGAAATAAGATTTCCGTTTTTGATTGTAATGGGCCATTCTGATAAAGGCTTCTTCTCGTCGTCCTTCTAGTTCATCAAAACCTTTTCTTAGGAGTTATTCAATTTGTTGTTCATTTAGTTCAGATATGATGGTATGGCCTCCAATTTCTACGGGGATGACTGCATCTGCTCTGTATGATAATGCAAACGGGGTTTCTCCCATTGTTCCTCTCGGGGTCGTCCCATATGCCCATAAGATAGTGGATAGCGCTTCTACCTATTTTGCTTTTATGAATTCAAGACGTTTCTTCAGGTTATCAAGTATGACTCAGTTTGATCTTTCTGCTTGTTTGTTTTCCTAGGGGTAGAAAGGCGTGGAGGAATGATTCGTGATTTTCATATCTTTACAACATGTTTTTACTAAGCTCCTGGTAAACCGAAGTCCATTTTCAGATATCATGATTTGAAATATCCCATATCTGCACACCAAGTTCTTCCATAGGAATCATTTTACCTCTTTCTCATGAACCTAGCAAAAGCCTAGGCCTCAATCCATTTAGTGAGATAGTCTGTTGCTACTAACAAGAAGCATTTTTTAGCAGGTGCCATGGGAAGTGGCCCAACAATATCTAGGGCCCATTGCATAAACGACCAAGGACTAGTTACAGTCTTGAGTTGCCTGGGGGCCATTTTTGCCCCAGGCGCGAAACACTGACACTTGTTGCATTTTCCATATATTATTTGGTCTCTTGATGCATTTGGGGCAAGTAGTATCCCTCATTCATGAATTTATGGGCTAGTGACCTACTCCCAGTGTGGTTCCCGCATATGCCTTCATGAATTTCTGCTAGTACGTACTGGGCTTCTTTTTCTCATAGGCATTTCAGGTATGGTCCTGCAAACATTTTTTTATATAATACCTCGTTAACCATTGTGTACCTGGTACTCCATTGTCGTATTTTTTTGGCAAGTAGCTTATTTTCGGGAAGTCTCCTATTTTCGAGCAAGCGGATTATGATGTCCTGTCAACTGTGCTCCCGTTCAATTTTTACATCGGCAACGTTGGCTAATGGGAGCGAGATGCTTGGTTCTTTCAGAACTTCTATAGGGACGTTCCTTCTATAAGGGATGTGTAATGAAGATCCTATGTTTTCTAGGGCATCAGCATGTCCGTTCTTCGTTCTTGGAATTTGCTGGATTTTGTAATCTTTTATCATTTTAAGGAGATCTTTCACCCGTTGTAAGTATTTTATCATCCGTTCATCCTTTGCCGTATATTCTCCTGTGACTTGTTTTACGATCAGCATGGAATCGCAGAAAATCTTAACTTTAGTTACCTCATATTTTTGTAGCAGGGATATTCTCGCAACAGTGCTTCATATTCTGATTCATTATTTGAGGCATTAAATTCAAAGGAGATGGAATGCTCCAATATTTTCCCAAAGGGAGTTTGTGCCACCACCCCTGCTCCTGCTCTTATATTTTTCGAAGCCCCATCTACAAAGAGCGTCCATGCACTGCTTTCTCTTATTTGGTGAACTTCTTGTTCAACTTCTTTCCTGTGAAATTGGCTACGAAGTCTGCTAACGCCTGCCTTTTTATTGATGCTCTGGGCCTAAAGCTGATTTCGTATTGGTTTAGCTCAATTGACCATTTTTCTATTCTTCTGCTTGATCTGTCGAGTTTAGAAGGCTTTTAATGGGAGATTCGGTTAATACTTTAATGATGTGGGCTTGGAAGTAGGGCCTTAATTTTCGCGCTGCATTTGTAATTGCTAACACAAGTTTCTCCATTCGTTTATACCATGTTTTCGCCGCTACAAGGTTTTTACTTACAAAGTATACATGTTTCTACTTCCTTTGCTCTTCTCTGATGAGTACTGCACTGACTGCCCCCGTTAATACGGTTACGTATAACAGAAGTTATTCACCGGGAATAGGTTTGGAGAGTAAAGGGGGTAGTCAAGTACGGTTTAATTTTTGTAAATGCTTCTTCATAGTCTTCATTCCAACCGTTCACAGAATTTTTTTACAATCTTTCGAAAAAAGGTTTGCATCTATCCGTTGACCTGAAGATGATTGAACCAATCTTCCCGTTAACCTCTGGATCTCTTTGAGGTTCTGCAGGGACCTCGTTTTCATAATTGCCTTTATCTGTTCTGGGTTTACCTCGGTTCTCTGTTGTGTAATTAGATGTCCAAGGAACTTTCCTGTTGACACCCCAAAAGTGTATTTTTCGGAGTTTAGCTTCATGGAATTTTTCCTTAGAACAGATAAGGCGTCTTTAAGGTCCTGAATGTGGTGTTCTTGCTTCTTACTTTTAACCATCATGTCATCAACGTAGACTTCAATATTCTTCCCAATTTGCTCATGGAAAAATTTGTTCACCAACCTTTGATGAGTGGCGCTAGCATTCTCTAGCCCAAAGGGCATGATATTGTAGTAGTAGACGTCGTACTCAGTAATGAAAGAAGTTTTATCTTGATCTAGTTGGAACATCTTTACCTGATTATAACTTGAGTAAGCGTCCGTGAAGGTGAGCAGTTCGTGACCAGAATTGGCGTCTACCATCTTATCTATCCTTGTCAACGAGTATTCATCTTTAGGGCATGCTTTGTTTAGGTCAATGAAGTCGACACAGATTCTCCATTTTCCATTCTTTTTCCTCACCAGTACTATGTTAGTGAGCCATTCAGGGTAGTTCTTCTTTAATCGCTTGATTTCTTTTGTGGGCGAAGCTTCTTTTTTTTTTTTTTGTTTCACAGGTTTCATAGCATGATTAGTGTTTAACCTATGGCATATGATTTCTTCCGGTATACCGGGCATTTCCTGCGCTGCTGTCGTAAACAAATCTTTGTTTTCTATTAGGAATCCTATCAATTTTTTTTTCTCATTTTCTTCGAGACGGACACCAATTTTTGTTATCTTTTGGGTTTTTTCCTTTAAGTAGACGGACTGTGTTTCTTCTCCAGCTTCATACCTTGGGTCGTCCTACCCGTCTCCCTATAATTTCTATTGATATGTGGGTCTTTCGATCTTTTCTGCATCATTTTTCCTTACAGATCCTAAAGCGGTTATTGAGCAGATACGAGCCGTGTCCTAGTTTCTTTTTATTGTTTTCACTCCTTCTGGGGACGGGTATTTCAACACTTGGTAGAATGTTAAGGGTACAACTTTCATTTTGTGGAGTCAAGTCCTTCCTAGGATTGCATTGTACGGGGAAATTGTTCTTAGTACTACGAACTCACTCATATGGTTAAATAGATCTGCGCTTACTGGTCCTTTTGAATAGCTAACGACTCCGTTGAACCCGATCAATGATTGTGATGTTCCTTGTAATTTTTTTATCGTCCATGGACATTTTCTCCATGGTTGCCTGATATAGAATGTTCACTGCACTCCCGTCGTCTACCAAGACTCTCCTTAACAAACAGTTGCCAACCTGAATTGAAATAATGAGGGCATCATTGTGGTGCTCATCATTTTCTAGATCGGAGTCATTGAACACAAGCGGCAAGTCCCCGTTGCTAATTGAGTGCTTCAATTGATGTCTTTTCAACGTTAGTTGTTTGCAATATATCTTCCTTTCTTTTTTTTTTTCATCCTGTCTTGCTCAGTTAGTGCTATGACCATGTTGACAATGCGTAGGGGTTGTTTCCCCTTGTCCTTCCTATCTTCTTCCCGATTGTCTTTCTCAGTCTCACGTTTCTACTCCTCTCTTTTCACTAATTGGGTAAGGTACCCTTCTTCGATTAGTTGTTCAATATAATCTTTGAGCTGGAAGCAGTACCATGTGTAATGTCCGCTGCTCTTATGATAAGAGCAATATTTGTCTTTATCTTTGTAGCTAGGTTATTTGGTGAACGGGGCTGGTCTTTTCAGCCAAGGTTTATCTTTGATTGTCTCCAATATTTGGATGGATGGGTGGTCCATGGTGTGTAGACCTTGTTTCTCGAGTGGATTCTGTCAAACTCTCATCTCCGTTGGGAACTCTTGTTCTATTGGGTCTTCTTTCCATTCACTCTTTCTGTTTCGTCTTGTTTCCTCCCTTTAGGTCTTGAGCTCCTTTCCCGTTTTTGAGATTCTTCTTCCTTCCTTTCAACTGATCTTCACATACTTCTTTTCTCTTCTTCCACTGTAATATAAGCTCGTGCCCGTTGAAAACCTCCGCCATGGAAATGGGCTTTATTTTAAACAAGTCCTCAAAGAAAGGCGATTCTGGGTCCATACCCCGTCGAAAGGCCAATCTGGCTAACCGATCATCACAGTTCTCGACCTTGACCATTTCTTCTTTGAAGCGGTGAGTGTACTCTCTCAGGGACTCCCCTTCCTTGGTGGAGATTGTCATCAAATGTCTGAGTCTTCCATGACAATACGGTATGTTGAATACTGTTCTATAAAAATTGAGGACATAGTAGCGAAGTTAGTGATTAAGTGCATTGGTCCAGTAGAACAAGATTAAAGTCATCCCGTCTAAAGTGGTAGGGAACATTCTACACATCATCTTGTCGTCGTGTTGGTATAGCGCCATGTCTTGTCTATATCGTCAGAAGTGGTCTGTGAGATCAGACTTTCCTTCTTGGCGTTTGAACCTGGGTACGGTGAATTTCTTGGGTACAGGGGCAGCTAAAACATCTAGGCCTAACAATGTCCTGATAAGAGACTCAAGGTCCCTCTTTCCCATACTCCCGAGATTCCTTATCTCCATCATTTTTTAGTCGAACAGTTCCTCTGCTTCTTTTGACATGATTCGGGGTTGTCGAACCTCTTCTGCAGTTTCCTTCACAAGGTTTTATGATTGGACCTCTTCTTCTATTCGTACGTTCCTGTCGTTCTTATAGTCCCCTTGCCTTTCATTTCGTTCGCCACCCTCAGAGTTGGTTTCCAGTTCGTCATCATTCGCCCGTTGACATACTTCTGCTTGTGTTTTCGTGAGTTCTTGTTGTAACATGTTGATTTGCTCTTGTACGTTTTTCCATGAATTATGCATTACTTCAGTATTCCTTCTTTCCATCTTATGCATCCTTTTGAGGATCGTCTGCAGCATTTCTATGGGCGGGGTTGGTTGATTCGCACATTCATCTTCGTTTCTAGATATGTTGTTTTCATTTAGGGTTGTGTTAGACCTGGTTCTAGGCATGTTTTTTGGTCTTATGGGGCAGGTCTCTTGAGCCTTGTTTTTCAGGCTCTCAATGAAAGCGCCAAAATGTAAAGAATTTTCCTTAGACTTTAAGAAAAACCAAGAAAAATATATTAATATCGATCGAACTTATATTATTGTTTGTGAAATGTAAAAAAAAGCTTGATAATTCCAAAAATTCTTCGAGGTTTCAAGTGTCTCATTTTATTGAGTAGATTCACTTTTTATAGACCTTTCATTACATTGGTTTAACTAAAAATAGTCAAATAGTAACCAAAGCATCAGATGAGGTCAGACCTAGGATTACACTCATTCGTGGGATTTCCTTTCTTCTTTATCTTTCATCTGTCATGCTCAGCCACCCTATCAAGTGCTACCACATGGCAGTTCATTGTGGTTCTGAGTCAATTAATCAGAGCCATTTGGTTACTTTACCAATCTGTCTTGTCCGAGTGATGTATCTTACCCAGTCAATCACGGCCAATTGACTGTGAATCTGAATAATCTTTTTCGCTCTGATGTCCTGTCATGTCCAGGAAGTAATGATTTCCCGTCCTCGAGATGCCAGTTTCTGTTCTAGATGCAATGATCTCCCATTCTCGAGATGTCTTCTCCCGTTTTGGACTCGAAGACCTCCTGTTATAGAGACGTCAGTTTTCCATTCTAGAGTCGAAGACCTCCAGTTAAATAGACGTCAGTTTCCCATTCTAGAGGCGATGGTTCCCCGTTCTCGAGATGTCAGCTTTTGTTGTGGAGGCGCTGATCTCTCATTCTCGAGATGTCAGTTCTCGTTCTAGATGCAATAATCTTCCATTCTCGATATGTCTGCTCCCGGTCTGGACTCGTAGACCTCTCGTTATAGAGACGTCATTTTTCCGTTCTAGAGTCAAAGACCTCTGGTTAAAGAGATGTCGGTTTCCCATTCTAGAGGCGATGGTTCCCCGTTCTCGAGATGTCAGCTTATGTTGTGGAGGCGATGATCTCTCGTTCTCAAGATGTCAGTTCTCTAAATGGGCGCCTTCAATAAAAGTGTTGTCATTCGCATAAAAAGGAAGCCAGAGATATAAGCTTACTATAGCATCAATACGTAAAACTTAAGTAGTATCCTTGTTGGTTTTGTTGTTGAGTAACCGGGTGCTTTCATCATCAGTATTAGCATTTGCATTAAAATGCAGCATAACATAATATGGATTCTAACCTATGGCAAAAAAAGAGAGAAAAAAGACGAGTTATTAAGGATTGTAGTTGTTAACTTCCCTTTGTGCTTAATGATAATTATCTATCCCTTTCTGCATTGTATTGTCATAGCATGTTGTGCTTAGTGGAGTTAGCATTGCTTATTAGAGATCTTTGGACCAATAACCTTGGAATTAAACTATCCTTTGCATTCTGAAGTAGCCATTCTCGAGATGTCTAGCTCCCGTTCTAGACTCGAAGACCTCCCGTTATAGAGTCATCCGTTTTTCATTCTAGAGTCAAAGACCTCTGGTTAAAGAGACGTCGGTTTTCCGTTTTGGAGGCGATGGTTCCCCATTCTCGAGATGTCAGCTTCTGTTGTGGATGCGATGATCTCTCGTTCTCGAGATGTCAGTTCTCGTTCTAGATGCAATAATCTTCCGTTCTCGAGATGTCTGCTCCTGTTCTGGACTCGAAGACCTCCCGTTATAGAGACGTTAGTTTCCCGTTCTAGAGTCGAAGACCTCTGGTTAAAGAGACGTCGGTTTCTAGTTCTAGAGGCGATGATTCCCCGTTCTCGAGATGTCAGCTTATGTTGTGGAGGCGATGATCTCTCATTCTTGAGATGTCAGTTCTCATTCTAGATGCAATAATCTTCCGTTCTCGAGATGTCTGCTCCCATTATGGACTCGAAGACCTCCTGTTATAGAGACGTCAGTTTTTCGTTCTAGAGTCGAAGACCTCTGGTTAAAGAGACATCGGTTTCCCATTCTGGAGGCGATGGTTCCCCATTCTCGAGATGTCAGCTTCTGTTGTGGAGGCGATGGTTCCCCGTTCTGGAGAGGTCAGCTTCTGTTGTGGAGGCGATGATCTCTCATTCTCGAGATGTCAGTTCTCGTTCTAGGTGTAATAATCTTTCGTTCTCGAGATGTCTGCTCCCATTCTGGACTCGAAGACCTCCCGGTATAGAGTGTCAGTTTCCCGTTCTAGAGTCGAATACCTCCCGCTAAAGAGACGTCAGTTTTTCATTCTGGAGGTGATGGTTCCCCGTTCTCAAGATGTCAGCTTCTGTTTCTGCTTTCCCAACTTTTGTCGTGAGTCTTGTGTGAGTTTCTTTTGATTAAATTGTGGATAGGATTATTTTAGACATTTTAGTGTCTATTTAACTGCTGTTAAAAAGTTTTATTTATAATTGGATCTATTTGTTATAGAATGTGAAACATATAAGAAATTTGTGTAATTATTTAATATAAAAAGAATGTTTGTATATTTAATCAAACCACAAGGAATGTCTGTATAATTTTTCCTTCTTTATTTATGTATTAGCCAGATTTAGATTTTCTTTTTTCATTAAACCAAGAGCACTTGATCACCCACCCCTTGTTTGAAATGAAACAAGTTAATTTGTCTCCTATGCATGTGTCAAGTGCCACTTTCAAGTCAAAGGGTCACATAATCCCAATGACTTTTTTTGGCTTTTAAGATATTAATTCTTCGAAATTTTAAGTTTTTTTTATTTGTGATCCAATAAATTAAAGCGTGACTCTGACTAAATTTTTTAAAATATAAGAAATTGAAGTGTCACTCAAAGCAACATCAATCATGAAAAATCTTCATGTTTCATGGCATTTATAAATATTTACAGTTTAAAATCGACCTACCACTTGCATAACATAATTATTGAATATCATTGGTGAGAACTGGCTATATTTTACATAAACAATTATTTAGACGGTAAAAATAAATAAACAAAACGTCATCATTTCAAACAAACAAGATGCATATAATAGAGAGATCAGCTAGCTCTTGTTTTCAATTTCTTAAACACCACATCTAGAAAACCTTGAAACCCCAAGAAAATATAAACAAAAATTAAAGTAAGGGAAATGGGAAAGAGCAAAGTTCTTGTTGTCGGGGGAACTGGTTATATAGGAAGGAGGATCGTTAAGGCGTGTCTAGCGGAGGGCCATCCGACGTACGTTCTTCAACGGCCGGAGATCGGCCTCGACATCGACAAGCTTCAAATTCTATTATCATTCAAAAAACAAGGAGCACAGCTAATAGTTGGTTCATTTTCAGATATAGAAAGCTTAGTGAATGCTGTAAAACAAGTAGATGTTGTGATTTGCACCATGTCTGGTGTCCATTTTCGAAGCCATAACCTACTTTTGCAACTCAAGCTTGTTGAGGCCATCAAATTGGCTGGAAATGTGAAGGTATACTTGTATTATACCGTAACTCCATTTTAATTAACTATCCTTTTATGTTTCATTAATTTCTTTTTTATATTAATTATTTCTAAACAAGAACATATTTATCATTTTGTTTACTTCAACTATATATACGTAATTAGTGCTCCATTAATTCTCCATTAGTTGAAGCTTAATTAGCTAATTCATTCTTGAAGCTGAAATGTTCATTCTTCTTTCATGGTTTAACGTAAACGATATGGCTGAGTTAAATTATGACATAACACCCATTTACAAACAGAAGTTCTATTATTAAGAAATCAATAGTGACTATGCTTCAAGTAAAAGCAAAACCCAAACTTTAATTTTGTTTTTTTTTTTTTGTAATTTAACATATTTATAGATTATATAACATAATACTCATCAGGATGGGTTCCACAACCAGCACTATATGTTAAAAACAACATCTCTTTATTTAGTCATTTATTATTTTTGAAAGAGAGACCAGTATTATGTTCCACTAAATAATTAGTAAGTAGAAAAACATTCAATGAATTTAAGGGTTAATTTTATTATACCCCTCAACTTTCACTGTAAATAAAAAATTATCCCTCAACTTAAAATGTTCTCTATAGGCACCTCAACTTTCACCCTTCATCATAAACATTTCATCCGTTTATTTTCTCATTTTTTGGTCAAAATTACATTATAAATTTTAAAGAGAATTGAGAAATACGACCCAAACCCACGACCTTTAAAATATGGGTATGTGGACTAAACTAATTATGCTAACCAAACTTGTCATTTATTTTCTCGTTTAGTACCTATTAAAATTGTCACATGCAGTGGTTGAGAGAATGTTAGTGAAATTAATCAAAATACGTTCTAATTGTTCTTAAAAATATTAATTTTTTAAATTTAATTTCTAAAATTACAAATAGTTGGTTCCTAAAAGTTTATGTTGTCAATTAAATCCCCGAACCTACATTTTATTAACAATAACCATTTTCCATCAATAACTATTAACTTCTTTAGAAACCTCAAACTATCCGACCAAATCACACTTTCACTAATTTCCTTATGCAAAGTAAATACTAGCATGTGACGTGGATAAAAGAAGTAATAAAAATCATAAATATTATATTATATTTTAGCACTGACTCATTAATTAATTAGTTCTAATTGTTGGTGAAAATTTTAATAAAAAAAAAGTGTCTTCCATTTCAAGTTTTCAAATTGTAATCAAGTCACTGACTTTATGCGTTGAATTGAAGGTTAGTTTGTAAAAAGTTATTGACTTTTTCACTGTTTGCTGCTATTCCAAAGTTTTCTGTCACTTTCCTTGGAAAATATTAGCATCGTGATAAGACCAACATTTTGAAAAAGAAAGAGAGAGAGAATGAGAAAATCCTTGTCTGCGAGACCCAAGAAATTAATAAATGTGAAGACAGTGTTTTAGAATCCTTTTTTTCTTCTACTTATCTTAGAAGTTCATTAATAACTAATCTGTAAATTTTAACTAAATGATGACAGAGATTTTTGCCTTCAGAATTTGGTATGGATCCAGCTAGAATGAGAGATGCACTAGAACCAGGAAGAGAGACATTTGATGAGAAAATGGTAGTGAGAAAAGCAATTGAAGATGCTAATATACCCTTTACCTATGTGTCTGCCAATTGCTTTGCTGGTTACTTTGCTGGTAACCTCTCTCAGATGCAAACCCTCCTTCCCCCTACTGATCATAATGTCATTCTCTATGGAGATGGCGATGCTAAAGGTATTCTAACTTGTCTTTTATTGTCATAGAATCTTAGTCTCAGATCATATTGTCTTAAAATCGACTACTCAGTTTTTAATACGATAATCGACTATTTCATTTCTGTTAGATGGTATTAGATATTTTCAAATTTAAAAATTAGTTTGTGAAGTGAGTTTTTCTCTTACACTTATAAATTGACCATCATTCTTCTACAACGATGTTAAATAACCCCAACAATATCTCCTCTCTGTCACACATGGGGTGTTGAGTCAACTCAGATAACTATATCCACTTGTTTTCTTGTATTGAGCTGAGTCTTATTTGACTAATCATACTATGATATTAGTTTAAGTGATTAGATTTTCTCAACTCAAAAGATACATTCTGAGGTGAGGTTTTTTGTCATATTTATAGATTGACCATCAGTCAATTTCATTACTGATGTGTGATATAACTCCAAAATAATTCCTATCTGTCTGCACAAATTAACTGACATTTTTAATGAAGCGTAAACATTGCATATAACACATACATTCTATGTCCAGCTGTGTATGTGGATGAAGATGATGTTGGAACATACACAATCAAATCAATAGATGATCCTCGAACACTCAACAAAACTGTATACATTCGACCTCCAGACAACATTCTCTCCCAAAGAGAGTTAGTTGAGAAGTGGGAAAATCTTTCTGGCAAGAAATTGGAAAAGTCAAGCATTTCTGCAGAAGACTTCCTTGCCTCCATGAAAGGTACAAAAGAAACTAATTAAGTAATGTCCTAAAACTCCCCCAACATTTTATGCTATATTAAAGATGTTAAAACACTGCGATTTTTTCTTTCCTTTTTTGGATATATATGCAGACTTAGACCATGCACAGCAGGCTGGAGTAGGACATTTCTATCATATATTCTATGAAGGTTGCTTAGCGAACTTCGAAATTGGGGAAGGAGGAGAGGAAGCTTCACAGCTCTACCCAGAAGTAAACTACACCCGAATGGATGAATATCTGAAAATCTATCTTTGAAAAATGACCGCAGATCATCAAACTTATATGGCTTCTTAATAATAACAATGTCAAAACACTTATGTTCTGATTGTGGCTGTGGTCCTTAGGAGTGTGTGCTGTGTGTGCTTGATTTCACCTGTTATCCCAGATGAACAGGAAGCTTCCTACAGTTCATTTGTATTTTCTTGCTTTAGCGTGCTATATTCAACCTTCAGAGAAACTATCGGCAATATATATATATATAAGGACACGATATAGAACAATATAGTAATGAACATAAAGGATGCGAATCTAAGATTTCAAATCGAATTTATTTCGCAAAATAGTACAAGCATCAATTACAGGTGAATTATATTTTCTCAATGTTTATATGTTACACATTTCAAAATTTATCTTATAAATGAAAGAACCTTAGCTTGTCTTTCGGCTGCATTTACACCATAGTCATTACTAGCTTTTGAATTCAAGTCAAAGTGTATAAACCCTTCTTCAGCCTTAATGTTGGCACCCTTATGTTCACTTTTGTCTCCTCCTTCATACATTTGATAATCTGAACTTTCGGCTCTTTTATAAATACCACCCATACCTACCGTGTTTCCTTTTGTTTCACCCTCACTCATATTTTCCATGAGGTTTGACAAAGCCAAATTGAAATCTGTCAGCTGTGCTCTTGCAGCTTCAAGACTATCGGGGTTGTTCATATCAAGCGTGAGGCTTTTTTGTGCTTTCTCTAAGATAGCTTGCAAATACTTCCCTTGAGCTTCTATTCTCATCTGTAACTTCCTTTGTACCTATGATAAGAAAAACTAGTTCAACAATTGCAGGTCGATATATTAAATCAAACTTGCATTTGCATTTTGATAACAGAGGGTAGATGGAAGTACAATCTAGGAATATGTCTTAACAAGCAGGTAAACTATTTATCCAATAAAACACCTCAAGCTGCTCTTGTAATTTGTTCTGTACTTCACTCTGATGCTTTAGTGCCTCTGCAATTGGGATCCCTCTGTTTAAGTTAAATCAACTATTAGTATTAGGTGGCTGTGTAATCTCCAAATGATGTTATAAACCCAGATAGTAAATGAAGACCAGAGCAACTTCTTTTTCTTGCAACGAGGACACGCATATTATTTCTATCATGAGCTCGTAGAGTTAAATATATCGAATATGGGATTATGCTTCAATGCATCATTGAGTTGCTTAATGTAGAAATAGATTGATGATACAAGTAAAGGTGAAACTGTGCTGAAATATGGTTTCACATACCTACAATAGTCATCGTCTCTAGTTGCATCCGTATCAATCTCAGAGGAACAACTATCAAACTTTATGTATGAGGCCCCTAAAATTAAGTTTGAAAGTGAAAATGAATAAGCATGATGAATTACAAATTACTTATGGATAGCACGATGAATTACAAACTTTATATATGTATGAACCATTTGAATATGCTCTGCTAGAAAAGTATACTCGTTCTGTTATATGATCACTAAAAACTTGACTAGTTTTTAGGAGATAGTTAGAAAATTTATCAGGGGTGGACTCACCGCTGCTTTCTTTGCTCCTCTCAACACTGTTCTGTTGCCTCCGAGCCTGCTGTCCAAGCCTATATTTCTGAATACATAATAAAAGCTTTAGTTGATGAATGAGATTGAACATAAAAATTGATCTTAAGAAACAACACTGTTAGACATTATACCTGCAAATGGCTCTTCAGATGGTACAAAGTCAAGCCCTTCAAGCCCATCAACCTCAAAACAGACTTGGGAGTTGCTTCTGGAAAGTAATTAACAGCCTCATTTTAACATTCAATTACGTCCAACAGAAAGTTTAGAAAACTACTAATTAAGAGGAGTTTTCAGCTCAAGCTATCATAGGCCTCAAGATTACTATGATTTTCTCTGAGAATGTTGAAACCTAGGCAAACTTCTTGCAAACGGCTTAATTAAAGTTTTGCTTCCTATAAAACAGTTTCAAAATATTTTCTTGATTAATCCAGAAAAAATTATAGTATTTTGAAATGGAAAATAAAACAATGAAATTAATGGTAAGCTATGACTAGAAAATGAAGTAATGAACCACGCTCTGTGAGCTTCAAGAGTGAAGCTCCAATCGAGCTCGGGTTCCTATATACATGTAATTGAGACAAATTTGAGCCTATTAGTGTAATGCAACAACTCAGTCGAGAAAGATAATATATAAAAAAATTGTATAATTGTTAAACAGAAGACAAAAACAAACTAAAATTCAGGCAATAATTAAAAGGTAGATGATATAAGAGGTGAACATACTGTCAGGGCCACCGAGTTTAGTGACGGCATCGACAAAGCGATCATGAAGATCAGCAGTCCATCTTAGTCTCGGCTTTGGATCTCTCGTCATTACCACTTCATTCTCGTATGGATAATTTCTCTCCATTTTCGAAAGCAAATTACAGCTCTCAATATCACATACCCAAACTCAATTCCATTCTTCTTGTTTTCGTTCTTCTACCGATCACTGCCAACTACTCTCTCTCTTTCTAATCCCGAATCCTGACTCTTCTTCATTAGCTTCGAAACTTCTTTCAATTCACTCTACTCTCTCCTTGTTGACAAAGCCTCTCAGAACGGAATATGATAGCCCAAAAGAAAAGGTTACCAAAAGCTACAAATAAAGAAAACTGAGAGGGAAACAGAGATACTCTTAATTCACCATAGATTTCAATTATGCTCAACTAACTGAATGTGATAGACTCTGACTCTACGATCAAAAGCAACATCAGGTTTTGATATGAGATAGACACACACACACACACACACAGAGAGAGAGAGAGAGAGAGGAAATTCTTGAAGACAAAGGAACATTTAAGAGCAAAGCACGGCGACGAATCTAAAGCTAACATCAAAGCCAAATTAAAAACTCATTACTAAACGACGAATCAAGTGAGTTTATTAGCTCTAATTATTCGCCGTTTGATGTTGTTCGTTTACAATGCATCAGGGGTTGACTCTAAATCGACGATGCAGAATTGATGATAAAACAAGCACGAGTGATGTAGAGGATTAGTGCAAGAACGCCACGTATATGCCAGAGTGGAATATTCGCCGGCGAACAAGGGAATGGAATATTCGCCGGCGAACAAGGGAATGGAATATTCGGAGCGTCACGTGGCGAGTCTACAATGTTGGGGTATGGCAGAAAGGTGTGGTCCAGCCATGAAGGACACGTGTCGGAGATCAATAAGAAGCGGGGATTAGGAAGTGACGGTGGAATATTCTGCCCGGCTCCGGCCGAAGGTGAGGAGTGGGCCGCCAATAGGGGAAGTGCACCGTCTCGCACGAGTTACCGCCCGTGATTCAATGGTGATTTCAGTACAAAAAGGAGAAAGAATGTGAAATTGATTGAGGGTTTGAGTGAGTGATACATGGTAGAAATTGTCAAGTTAAATCAAAATAACTCATAAAAATGAAGCTATGAGAGATTAAGTTGTGTACCTTGCTGAGAGAGAGATCACGAAGGAGATGAACTTTTACTCTTCAAAGAGTGTCTAAAGGGTTTTTTTTTTGGTAACGTATACCCTACTACACTAGTCATTTTATAGAATTACACCATTACATTAATTTTTACTTATCCTAATTCTTGGTCATCTTCAATTCAAAATCGACTTGTGAAGTTACCAAAAAATCCCTTCATGAATTACAAACGACGGTTTGAAAAAAATGATGATTATACATTTTCATTACATGAAACTTCATCCCTTCGTGTGCCCCACTTGCATTTCCTTCATTTCTCTCTTACTGTTACTATCTTTCTCTCTCGAAGTCGCAACATCTCTCGTTCTGTAAATTCTTGAGTCTTCGTCTCCCACAGTAAGAATAAACAACAAGGTAAGTTTTCGATTTTCCTAAGTTTTTGTTCTGAATTCTGAGATATTTTTTCTAGGTTTTGAGGCATTTTTAGGTTTCTGAGGGTTTTTTTTTTTTTCTGAATTTACGTGTTTCTGTTTTTTGTGGATGTCTGAATCATAATGATGTTATTTTTTAGATTTCTAATATTTTTTCTAGGTTTATGAGTGTTTTTTTCTCCTGGGTTTCTGAGTGTTTTAACTGGGTTTCTAAGGTTCTGGTTTTGGTGGGTGTCTGTTTTCTAGGTTACACGAGAGTCGTGTAAGCCTCGTGTAAGCTACATAAGGAAACAAGGGTTGTGTAAGCCTTGTGTAGGCTATATAAGGACTACACGAGCATCTGTACATTTCTTGTTCTTATGTGTGCCTTGAATATTCTACAGGTTATGGCTCATTAAATATGCAACTAAGATGCATCCATGACGTTAACAGAATTCCAAAAGCAAGGGTCAATGCAAAGTGCAATACCCATTGCATAAAGGTTATCAAGATCAAGCTGACAACTTCTCAACTCTCCCTATTTGGGGAGACATGTTTTGACCATCTCCTTGATCTTCCATCTGAGGAGGAAATCTGGTTTCTTGTCAATGGGGAACCACTGTGCTTCTCCAAGAAGGAGTTTTCATGTAGCCTACACGAGGCCTTTCACGGTCATCGTGTAGGCTTTGTGTAGCCTACACGATGACTTCACACAGCATCGTGTATACTACACGATTACTTCACGGACCCGATAGGCTTCATGTAGGCTAATTAAACTTCATGACATTATTAACACAAGTATATTTCTATATTTAAGTGGTTTGGTCATCCCGATGACTTCACAGGCATCGTGTAGGTTTCATGTAGCATACACGATGACTTCACGGGTATCGTATAGACTACATGATGACTTCAGGGGTATCGTATAGACTACACGATGACTTTACGGGCATCGTATTGTCTTCATGTAGCCTACACGATGACTTTACGAGCATCGTGTAGTCATCGTGCAGACTACACGATGACTTCACGGGAATCATGTATGATTCATGTAGGCTAATCAAACTTTATGACATTATTAAATAACAAACCCAAATATATTTTTATATTAATATTTAATTTGTCTACAAATGTCACTGTTTATATTTAAGTGGCTTGGTCATCCAGTTGAAATAGAGGAATTGAATTTTTGCACGTTTATCGGTTGTGGCCAATATGCCCATAACGTTTGCACTTCATTCTCTGTACTTCCTCACCACAACGTTTGCCAATTTGCCCACAACTTATGTTGACACTGAAATTAAGCCGAACATATTCAATTATGTGTTTTGTATACATACGTCTAACACTCGTATATTTGGACCGTATTGAATGACTAATCAATGAATATGTAGCTTGACGGTGTTCATGTCTCAATACTTCAATTATGCATGTATGCGTATTGATGAACTTTGTAACTTTGAAGCATGGACAATTTTTCAATTTCATGGTCCGTAACCTCCATTGGCATATTTTCTCAACACATACAAGTACTAATATTGACTGTTTTGACTTGAAGAAAACAAACTTAAATTTTCTTCGAATGACCATTCTCCTTAACAAATAACTGTAAATCTCTATCCTTTAAAATTTCAGTAGGAGGGCAGGGGATATGACTTCTATAAAGAAATTTGATGGACATATCATACTTTGAGGGGTCTATTGGAGTTTTTCATGCAATATACCCAATAGCTCGTGGTAAGTGCAGTTAGAAGATATCTCCAATAATTTGGTCTTCTCTCCACTAAAAGACCATGTTGTACCATTTTCACCAAATCTCCATCATGGATTACAAAAATTCAAACTTCAGACATACCTGTATATACATTAATGAAGGAAGTCAGTACAAGAAGAATATATAATGAAATAGAATATTACACGATGATCGTGTAGTGTACACGAGGCTTTCACGGGCATCGTGTAGACCTCATGTACTGTAATAAGTCATACACCATGACTACACGATGACCATGTAGTGTAAACGAGTGTATTACACGATGATCGTGTAGTCCTCGTGTAGTGTAATAGATACTACACGAGGCTCACAAACTGCTGAAGAAGTTCCTGATGCACTACACGTTGATCGTGTATTGTACACGAGGACTACACGGGGCTCGTGTACCCCACTTATAATCTACACGATGACTACACAAGACTCATGTAGTACTCGTGTATACCTCGTTTAACACTACACCGTCATCCTTGTAGTGATCTTGTATAATAAATGAATCTCATACAACGTTCCAAAAAGAAGAAAATAAATAAGTATTCTCAGAAAACTCATGAAAATGAAAAACCCATGAAAGAAGGAAGAAGACAAGTAAATATTTTCAAAAAGAATAAAATAAGACTTATACATATTCCAGAGAGAAAAACTAACAATCTTTTACTGTTGCAGGAAGAAGGAAAAAGGCGAAGAAGAAGACGAAGAAGAAAACGAAGAGGAAAACGAAGAAGAAAACGAAGAGGAAAACGAAGAAGAAAATGTAGAAGAAGTAGAAAAAGTGAAAAATGAAGAAGGAGAAATGGGGTGGGTAGGGAGGTTTTGAGTGTTAAATGAGTAGACCATGACATTTGATTGACAACTTGTAAGAAGGACAATGGGGAAAAAGTGAAAAAAAGTGATGATAATGAGAATGGCATAGATTATGTTATTGATGAGGATGGGTATGCTGATGAATCTGAAGATGAGTTTGGTAATGATTCTGGTGATAGTTTTGATGATGAGCAAGATGATGGTTATGAACATGAAGGATTGTTTGATGATAGTTTTAAGCTCACAGATGTAGTTTCGGATTATGCTGGTAGTGATGATGTTAGGAGTGCTCATTCATCCAGTGATGAGGATAATGCTCGTCATCATTATCTTGAATTTCATGACGAGATAGGGTTTACGAAACCAATTGATTTACAGAAGGGTATGATCTTTAGTTCACACAAAGTCTTCAAGAAAGTATTGAAGGAGTATGCAATAAAGAAAGGCTTTGATTATGTGTTAAAAAAGAATGACCGAACACGAGTAATTGCAATATGTAAGAGAGGTTGTGAATGGAGGATCCACGCGTCCCTACCACAAAACATGAGGCATTTTAGATAAGAGCTTTCTCCTAGAATATGTTAAATGTAGTAAGCACCGAATAAACTCAAAGATTACTGTAAGTTGGATATCTCTTAATTATTGAGAACATTTTCGAGATGATCCTACTTGGTTGATTGTTGCGTTGAAAACACAACTGGTGAGGGACTACAATGTGAATGTTAACATTCATAAATGATACAAGGCAAAGACCATGATGTCTTAATCGGAGATCTATACCCACAAAAGCAATACCGCACAAAATCCTCTCTTCTTACAGTACCACCAGAAGATCTCCAAGAAGAAGAAGATGCTACTGTCATTAAATTATTCAGGAAATAACCTGAATTAATCATACAATGACAAAATTAAGCACTTTTGGATCTTCAGGAAATAACCTTAAAAAAAAACTAAACCGCAATAAAAATTGGGTTTCAAAAGTTAACTAAAAAGTGGGTTTGAATTTTTTGTTGTTGAAAATACCTGCAAAAAAGTCCATTACACAATCTCATAATGGGAAGATTATCGTGTTTGATTTGTAAAAACTTTTTAATTATTAGATGTATAAGAGAATATATTTTAACTGTTTTAATCCTTCCAATGTTTTTACATAATATTTAATTAAAAAGTATTTTAAAAATTGTTATTAATAATCACCTAAAAAGGAATATTAAAAATGAGATGTAAAGATTTAAAGATAAAAATTGTATTAAAAATTCACTAAATCCTATTAAGTTAGAGAAACCCCATGCCGAATCATTATGTCATGATGATTATTTACTATACTCCATGGTTGATGAGGAATATAGATTTCTAAGAAGATTTAGATACCTGAATTTTGATTACCTTATGAGATTTTTAAATGATAATCTAGCTAAAGTCATGGATTCTTAAATGTGAAAAAAATCACTCAGAAAATGTTCCATCAAAGGAATCTTTTGCCTAGAATTTCATGAAATTCTATGTGAAAAGTTAAAGGCTTGTGGGTTCGGTCGATTAAGGTCGTCTCCTGCAATTAGTGTTGTTTTCAATGATATCAGTCTGCCGTCAAACAAACACGAAGTTGCATTGAAGAGATTGTGGGCAGACTTGTCGAGTGAACTTTTACAACTCACATATTCTAACTGCTCTGAATCCATTGAAGCGTCTTTTGAATTTTTAGCTGTTCCCGGCTTATTACAGTTAGCTCCCTCCTAAGGAACCCTTCAGGTCACAACAAATAGTGGTCAAAAATCAAGTGCGGCGTCCTGATGCACTTGTTGGTCCATTACTTCCTCTTCCTTCTTTGCTTACCCTACATTAGTTACGTAATGGGGTTTAAACTTTGAAGAAGAAGAGATCCAGAGTTTTCTTGGAGTTAGAATTTGTTGAGCAATTCAATGAAGTTAAGCGGGGGCGGGTGAAATGGTTTTATCACATTCTGGCAAGGATATTTATGATGATCTTGTCATCTCTCTTGCGGACGACAGAGAAGATATGTCGTTGAGCTGTCAAAAGCAGAAACTTTTTGGTTCATACCACACATATGCTTTCAAATGGTCTACTGCAAATGATGTAAAAAGCAACTCAATTTACAGGGACGATGTGTTTGATACGATGATTTTCAAAGTACCAGAGGGGAAGCTTATTTCTGATAATAAATTTGAGACAGTTGGGCTAGAGCTTTTTGATGATCTATGCCCCATGGAGTTGAGGTTTGATTCTCAGCCTTTGAACTTTGAACCAGATGAATTGAAGGCTTACAATATACTAAAGAGGCAATTGTCAAAATGGTAAGGAAGTTTTGACTTATACCAGCAATTTTGCAGCCTGTCTAAGTGTGATAAACAATGGCATTCTTTGTATTCGCAAAACCGTTTTGCCACTTGATTTCTTATGTCAAGCATCAAAATTTATAGTTAAGACATTTGCGTTTGGGCAACATTCGGGAGCACATGGTTGAAATTGAGTGAATACACGTTTTTAGAAGGAAGAGCTACACAGGTGCTTTCTTTATCTGGTCTTTTTCCTTTTCTATTTCTTTTAATGCCATAAAGCTATGCATTGGGTGTTCAAATAGATAGTAGAAAAATATTGTTCAATGTTTCATGCGACTTGTCCTGTAGTGATACAATTTTATGCACTACTAGTGCTATTAGTCTAGCAAAATTTTACCGGTGGGATAGCAAGTTCACTTTTCACATCCTATCCTTGTGGGAGAGAAAGATCTGGCTTTTGAAGATATCTCTGCATGTTGCTTTTTGGTGCTTGGGAAAATTTGTACTCAACCATTTTTCATTTGGGTTTGGCCAAGGAATATTGTAAATCATCTAGTGGAATGCTACTTATCTATCTAATATCTATAATATTTTATATACGCGAACTGATGTAGGGCAATATAATTGGGTTGTAAAAATCTTTTTGAATTTGATTTCATATGCGCTCGTTGAACATCTACCATAATATCGTTTGATATGTCTCAGAAAGGAATGGTCAAATCAAACTGTCGGAGTGTTTCCTTGGACCGTAGTGTCCCTAGTAATTCACTGCTGATGTTGGCAAATCATGGATTGGTGCCCTGTTTGCACTACCTTGCTATTCGATCAAGTAAGACCATTTTCATAAGCGCACGAAATAGTTGTTCGTGTTTGAGATTTAATGTGATTGTTTCCTTTCCATCTTAAATGATATTTTATATGTAATATTGACTAAGACCATCTGTATTTTATGGTGGATGTGATTGGTTTAGGGGACTTTAGAGAGACGTTGTGAGCCTAAAATATTGCTTCGTACAAATGTGTACTAATGGACAGAGTCCCTGACTTATGCATTAGCGCTCAAAGGTGGTGTACTTACTAAGTGGTATAGTCTTTGTTTTAAAGGATGAGCTTGTGTGCCAAGAGGGAGACTTCTACTTACAGGATTATAAATAAAGTTGAATTTTTTTTTGTTTGGAATTTTAACGGCAAATACATGTTTTATCTAGTGCGTATAGGTTGTTGAAAACTTCATTGGTTTATTGTTAAGTTCTTGGTTCTTTTACGCTGTGTACCGCATGCATTGGCAATGGTGTGCTTTTCCTGGTTTTTGAGGCATTCTGTAAACACACTTCCATAGTTTTAAACATATTGTTTTTCATGCTAAGTAGAATGTGCAAATTGTAATTGTGTGTGGGTCCTTTATCAACATGCGTGCAATGATTCTCAAATGGAAGCATCTTCATTCTTCAAGCATTCTAGGTGGGATTCAACTTTTTTTTTTCCATCACGATTTTCTTATCTTTTTCTAAGTGGTTCCTTCTTTTAGAAGCGAGTTAGTGACTAATTGGAGTACCGAAACTGACCCGAATTGCTTTCGAAGTTTTCAATCATTGTGATTCCCCCACGCCAATCTGTTACTCTTCCTGAGCATGTCTACGATTTGGAAGGAGCCACAAATGGAAGGTATGTCCGTCTGCAATCAATGGTTGTGCTTAAAGAAAATACAACCTGATGCAGTTTCCTTGACTCAATATGTATTTCTGAATTAAAAATTAAAAAAACATATATTTGTAGTTTGTTTCTGAGCTTCTTCTTTTTCGGTTGGTTGTTATTGAACTTCCTAAACCCTGCTCAACAGAAAATGCAATTTTACAAACTTTTCCTGCTTTTACTGGTGATGACAATAGTTTAACATTACTAAACTTAATATTATCGGTGGTTTTCAGAAGGATAATGAAGTTACTTATCATCATTAGATTCATTACTAATATGCTTCCTGTTATTTGAATCTATCCGGATTGCTAGTGTGTCGTAGTTATTTTATATAATTTTTTTTATTTAGTCTATTCTCTCTGTCTCTCTCTCTCTCTCTCTCTCTCTCTCTCTCTCTCTATCCCATGCATCATAAGTGCAATTATATGCTTCCATGTACTGGTGTTATGCAGTTGGAGGCTGGCTAGCTACACTTTGTGTTGCGGGATATACAGCTTTAGCAGTTAGAAATATTGTAAAGTAGACTGAAATGACAGATGCTGAGCCAATGGAAAAACCATCTGCTTTGTCTTCCATTGAGGTGTGGAGTTGGAGTGGAGTTTTCCTCTTATCATTCGTTGCTGCATTACTGTATCTAACAGCACTAGGGACAAGTGGTCGAACGTGCCTCCTTTCCTACTTGCGCCTACTGTGTTAGGCTACATGGTTGGTTGTGGGTAAATTTTCATCTTCCTCTTTTCAGCACCTCTGACAAATAAAACATTGACCAAGTACTTATGAGAATACTTTCATTTAATTGTTTGGATATTTTTTAGATTATAAAATTCTCACTGGCTAGCGGACATCTATTTTCCAGTTTACCATCAAATGTGAAGAAGGTTTTCCACCCAATCATCTGCTGTGCACTATCAGCAGATTTGGCAGCATTCGCTTTTGGATATCTATCCAAATCTGGGCTTGATCCGGTGCTAGGTATTATCTTCTTGCTCATTTTCCTAGCCAGGCTACGCTAGAAGAAAATACTGAATATAGAACAGTACAACATATGGGAACTCATCCATCTATAGCACTACTTGTTAGATTGCAAATTAGCTGTTTAAGTCTTCTCTAAGGTTACAATTCTTCTGACTTCTTTGTTCTTTTCCAATGTAATTAGACAATGGTGAAGATAAAAGAAAAACAGGTTTTGAGCAACGCCCCTAATGATTCAACTCACTACTATATTTGTTTTTCTTTTTTGTTGAAATAAAATGATAATTTCTTACATCCACATTACTTGATTGAAAGAGAGGGTCAAGAGATATTCACAAATTTATGAGTATAAATCAACTAGGCACACGAAAGGTAAAGACACTCCTGGTTCAATAACGAGAAATTATCCTTAAAAAAGTGAAGGCAATTAGGAGGACAAATGATTGATCATACAATCTCACTAAGATTCTTAGAGGTAGTTTCCCATTGGTAGTCTGCTTAAAAAGGGTTGGTTCATAGTTCATGATGCATCAGAGAAATCTACCTAACAATACTAGAGTATCCAATCTTATAATACTTGGGACGATGGAACCATGTCTTAGGTGGTTATTAAAGGAAATCACTCTCTCTTCCTGTGACACAATCCAGTACGCTTTTATGCCTAACATAATTTGTTGTGTTGCTATAATATCGAGTAATCTAAAATTCTGTTTAATTACTGAAATTTGTTTCTTAATGTGCTTAGGGTATTACCTGACAAAGGTGTCATCAAACCCTGGAGCTGGTGATATTCTAATGGGACTTTTGGATCTGTTATTCTCTCATTTGCTTTCTCAATGTTCAAACAGAGAATGGTATTATCATCTGTGTGTCAGTTTAGATGTCGAGTTTCATTTTCTACATTTTGAATTATATATTATTACAATTATATTTTATTAGAATCTTGGATATCTTATCAGTGTCTAGATTACTGAAATATTTTCCTCAATAACATTTGTTTTCCCATATATTTCAGCTTGTAAAGAGACACGCGGCTGAAATTTTCACCTGTCATTCTCTCAACAAATCTCCTATACTCAACCGCTCTTGTTGGATGACTTATCGGGTTGGAGCCAGAATTAACTATCTCCATTCTACCCAGATGCATAACCGTGGCATTAGCACTTTAGCATATTCTCCTTGTTTGAATGTATAACGGTCTAGCAGTTCTTCTTGGAGTTTTATGTGTCTTCATATCGTCCCATAAATGAACTTTAACCGTAGTTAATTGGAGAAATCGCCTCGTTTCTAACACCACTAAGTATGTAGTTTAGTTTTACGAAACTTAATCACTTTTGAGTGATTCTATTTACCCTTTGTTTGTAGGTGCCAATTCATCTCTCACAGCAGCTGTAGTTGTAGTAACTGGCCTGGTTGGAGCAAATTTTGTCCAAGCCACACTTGACAAACTAAAGTTTCGAGATCCTATTCCCTGAGGAATAGCAACCGCTTCTAGGTATGTATTTCCGTGATAATGAACGTATCAACACTACAGTCTTATGATGTTTCAGAATGTATCTTAAATTATACTACTTGTTTGATTGTATCCAGTGCTCATGGATTGGGAACAGCAGCATTATCGGCCAAGGAACCTGAGGCTCTACCATTTTGTGCTATTGGTTATGCCCTGAATGGAATATTTGGTTCTTTGATTTGCTCACTTCCTGCAGTTAGGCAAAGCTTGGTTGCAGTTGGCTGAAATGTGCATCTCTTTTAACTACAATCTCATTCGTCCTCTCGAGTTATATCTTCGCACTGTACAGGGGAATCGACGATAGACATGACGTTTTTAGCGTTGTCTTGTACAGATAAACGGTGTTAATCAAACTCCATCACCGTAGTGTTAGAATTTTGGTAGTTTATATGCAAGGGCTTCACAAAACAAAAATGGTGGATTGTTAACTTCTGCATTATTAGATCCATTTTAAGCAAAGCAAAGTTCGAAGATGTCAAACCCCCTCCCAACGGAAATGTTGGATTGTTTCTGTTTCTTCTTTCCATTGTCAAGATTGTTCTGATTGCCTCCATTTTTCAACAACTTTAGAACTATAGTTGTTTGGATCACTACTACTTAGGATTTAATCTCTGCAACGCAATTTAATTAGTACGGGGTAAAGAAACATAGCTTCCAAAATATAGTTTGCCGGTGACATCCTCTAGTTTCAAATTCTATACGGACACCTCCTTTGGTTCTGTTTACCTATAAATAAGCCTATATGAAAAATTTCCCCCTAACTATCCTCACAACTTGCATTCTTTTGTAAGATGTCTTATATATTCAAATACTGATTTGTGCAAGTTATAAAATGTAAACAAATAATAAATGTTGAACTACGTTAAATAATAATGACATATCTGTAGATGTTAAAAATCTATTGTCGATGATACTGTCACGCGTCGCTTGATGATTATCTGGTGAACATAAGGAAAAGAAGAAACGTGAATGTATTAGTTTGACATCGGTGTAGTGTCTAACCTAATACAATCCAACGCTAAAGTCAGTAAAATGTATGGGGCATATTATAAGTAAGTGAAAGTGTCGAATCTGATATCTCTTGTGAGATTAGTCTTCTAGACACAACATTCATTTCATAATATAATAAGTTTTTTTATTTATTTCAGAATACGGTCTCCTTATTAATTTCAGAATAAGATAAGACTCTTTATTTATTTTTAGAATATGATAAGCTTTTATATATTTCTAGATATTTGTGTCACCTGGTCTTGATTGGATCTGATAAAGTCGATAAATTTAAGATACTGTCATGATTCGACATATCATTTTCAGACTCTTATACTGATAAGCTGTATAAGCTCTTATGAGAGAAAGTTCATTATGAAATTTTAACCCTCTACAATATAAGTATAATTTTGCATTTTCTTATATTTTTCTAAGTGGTTCCTTCCTTTAGAAGCTAGCTAGTGATTAAGTGGTGTACCGAAGCTGACATGAATTGCTATCAAAGTTTTCAATCATTGTGATTCCTCCACGCCAATGTGTTACTCTTCGTGAGCATGTCTATGATTTGGAAGGAGCCTCAAATGGAAGGTATGTCTGTCTGCAATCAATGCTTGTGCTTGTTGACCTGCAACATTCATTCATTTGCTTTCGGCCTAGTTTATTTCATCAATTGAAAGCAATTTTAATTAATTGAAGTATGTATATTTTTCTTATTTCTTTTTCTGATTTAATGATATGTAATTTTCTTTGTTGGTAGCAGACCTTTGCTTTATCGTCGGATTTGGATGTAGGATTGCCGGTGGAGTCTGGGCGGGCAGTCTTCCCTACAACTAGAGTGGCTTGGAAGGAGAGATTCTTTTTGGTAAAACGCATGTTCGCATTCATTGGTGATCTTCTAAAAACAATTTTCAATGCAACTTTCACTATAAACGTTCTGTACAAGCTTTATTAAAAGTGAGGCGTAATGGAAAAGAAACGTTTAATGATTATAGAATTACTTGATTTGGGTGATGGTCTATTATACTTTTGAAAGTTAGAAAGTTGAGATTACAATCACGAGAAGAAATTATGGAGCTTCGAAATTACCGTACTCTTTTAAGTGAACAATTAATGCTTGATAAAAAATAATTTTTTTAACATTTTTTGTCAGATATTAATTTTTCATTTGAGAGAGTACGGTACTCTCGAACTACTGTAAGTTTTTTCCCTTGTATGGATGAGAGTCATGAGACTCTTGTGAGGCTGGAAATTTTTTTACTAATATGTTTCAATTAGTAGTTTATAAAATAATTTAGTTAAAAACTTAAATATATTAAAGAACTTATCAATTTAAATAAATTACTAATTGAATTATTAGTAATTTATTTGATATGTAAATTATACTAATATATTAAAAAACTAAGGTGTCATTTAATCATGTATTTTGTTAAAGAAGTATTTTAGTAAATAAATAATTCATTCGGATCTTAACTATTAACTATTGGTAAACACATCAATAACATTGATATTCTTTCTGATTTCAATTCCCGAAAATTAAATAAACACATCATTTCCTTAAAATTTCTTTCTTATTTTCTTTAAAATACATTACGGTTTAGTAAACGGGTCCCATATACCATAAACCACCGTTGAAAGAGGAGCTCAACTCTCCTTCCTTTTTCATTGGTGTAGATCATATTATGTGTCATTATCTTCTAATTTGTTTAGAGATGACATTAATAATAAAGAAAATCAAGTATCTAAGGGTCGTTTGGTTCAATTTTCTAAGATTATCTATAGGAATGTGATTAGTGGGTATACGATTAGTGAGAATATAATAAAGAGAATACATGATAACTATGTTTGGTAATGAGTTGAAATCTTGTTTAGATTAATGAAAATATAAGATTAATGTATTTGATTTGGAAAAATATTTTAATAATAAGATGTATAGCATATGCTCATTTTACACCTTTATCCTTCAAATATGCAATAGCTAATGACATTTAATTAAAATGTCTTTATAAAAATTATAGAATCTCTTAGTACTTACCTATAAAAAAATAGATTAAAAATTTATTTGTAAAAAAATAGATAGAAATAAATAAATGTCAGATTTTATGGAAAAAAAACTAAACCCCAATAAAAATTGGGTTTCAAAAGTTAACTAAAAGGTGGGTTTGAATTTTTTGTTGTTGAAAATATCTGCAAAAAAGTCCATTACACAATCTCATAATGGGAAGATTATCGTGTTTGATTTGTAAAAACTTTTTAATTATTAGATGTATAAGAGAATATATTTTAACTGTTTTAATCCTTCCAATGTTTTTACATAATATTTAATTAAAAAGTATTTTAAAAATTGTTATTAATAATCACCTAAAAAAGAATATTAAAAATGAGATGTAAAGATTTAAAGATAAAAATTGTATTAAAAAATTCACTAAATCCTATTAAAAAATTGGGTTAAAAAGGATTACAAATTTAGGTTAAATAGCTCAAAACGCATTAAAAATTAGATTTAGAAAAATTATTTTTCTAAAATAAAATAAATTCCGACATTTGGACGTGAGATTTGTACAATCACATTGAAGCTTAACTATCCAAATGTTTATTTAAACAATTAATAAAAATTTATAAAACAAAAAAATAAATAATTAAGAGATGGGAAAGAAAGATTGTTGGGATGATATTGAGGGGGAATAAGGGGGATAATCTTTGATACCTCCTCTCTTGAGGGGTATCATATCCCTAATGGGAGAGAACATCCTATTCTCTGAAGAATATGATGTCTCTTGGAGTACCATTCTTCAAATATAGTTATATAAAATATACTCATTAATCTCACATTACAACACCAATGCCCCACCCAAATGGCCTATAAGAGTTTTTAGAATTATAAGAGAAAATATAATTATTTTTTCCTTATTATATACGATAATTTTGGACATGTAAGTTAAAAAGGTTCTCTTGAAAGTTGAAAGAAGCAACCAAGATTAGTTATTAGTTTTAGTTGCTCTAATCAAGAAATAGAATGGTCTTTTGACGTAAATCTAAAGCTGCCTCCTGCCTGCCTTGGAAGTGATTTTATTTTATTTCCATATTCTTTTCAGTCTACAAAAACATTCAAACAATTCCCTGCCTCTTTTGTTTCGGTAAAAAACAAATCCCCTGCTGAATGCTAATAATAACCCCCCCCCCCCCCCCCCCCNCCCCCCCCCCCCCCCCCCTCTCTAAACCCATAACCTCTTCTCAGCAAGCCAAGTTACTGCACTGCACAACATACATATTTCCTGTTCTAACGCTTCTGCTTCTCTCTGTAACTGCAAACATCAATGGCGACAAACTTTAACATTAACAAACACTCTACTTTCCTCCACATCTCCGGAAACCAGACGAATATCATTCAAAAAATTAAAAATCTCCAACACCACAGGAAGCATCCTGATTGGTACTCACCAGAAACAGGAATTTACCATAGCAAATACCCGTCTATAGACCTTCCTTCTGACTCTTTTCTTGACGTTGTCTCTTTCATCTTCTCCAAACAACACCATGGGGGTTCAGCCCTCATTGATTCCTCATCTGGGTCTTCTCTATCTTACTCGGAGCTATACCCTTTGGTCAAGTCCATGGCCACTGGTCTCCACAAAATGGGTATTTCACAAGGTAATGTGGTTTTGATTCTTTTGCCAAATTCCATTTACTATCCTATTATTCTCTTAGGCATTTTGTATTTGGGTGCTATTGTTACAACCATGAATCCTCTCAGTAGTATCTCAGAAATCAAGAAACAAAGTACCGAATGCAATGTCTGTCTCGCCTTTACTGTTTCTGAATATGTTGACAAGTTACAAAAAGTTTTGGGTATTCCTGCCATTGGGGTACCGGAAAGTGTGACTACAGATTCAAAGCCTATCGGTTTTTTGTCCTTTTACCGGCTTTTTTCTTGTAGTTCCGATTTAAATAGAAGGCCAGTGATTAAGCAGCAGGATACAGCTGCCATTATGTTCTCATCTGGTACTACAGGATTGAGCAAAGGTGTTGTACTAACACATAGGAATTTAATAGCTATGGTTGAGCTTTTCGTGCGGTTTGAGGCCTCGCAGTACGAGTATTCGAGTTCAGAAAACGTGGTTTTAGCAGTTTTACCTATGTTTCACATATACGGGCTATCGCTTTTCGTGATGGGGTTATTGTCTTTGGGTTCGAGAATCGTTGTAATGAGAAAGTTTGATGTCAATGAGGTAATCAAAGCCATTGACAAGCATAGTATTACACACTTTCCGGTTGTTCCACCGATATTGACGGCTTTGACAAACCGAGCAAATAATTCTGATGGGAGGTTTCAGAGTTTGAAACAAGTTTCCTGCGGGGCAGCTCCTTTGAGCAGGAAAGTCATAGAGGAATTTGTTCAACTTTTCCCCCATGTTGATTTCATTCAGGTACCTGATATAGATAATACTTATCCTGTTTTTGGATTCAACTGCACATCTTAGCTTTGAAAATATTGAATAAAAGAATACATGTTTTATTGAGTGACCAATTATACCAAGAATGTGATATTAATAGCTGTATAGAAAGTATAATGGTGCAATACTTGGATTGATCGTTCAATTATTCGATTATTCAGGAAATATTAGTACAAGATCAAGATGATTGTTCATCTATGGCTAGTTATTTTTATCAATCTTTTACTTTTTAAGCTTGGTTAGAGGCTTTTTCTTTGCTGGTCACTTTATATCTAAAAAACGCCCAGTCAGGTCATGGTTTTCTTTTGTTCTCAGGGTTATGGTATGACCGAATCGACAGCAGTAGCAACCCGTGGATTCAATACTGAAGAGTTTAAGAATTACACTTCAATAGGACTTCTAGCTCCAAACATGGTAGCCAAAGTTGTTGATTGGACTACTGGTTCTTTCATGCCTCCTGGAAGTTGTGGTGAGCTCTGGTTGCGTGGACCGGCAGTGATGAAAGGTAGAAAGGATTAAAGTTATGTCCCTTCTATTAGATCAGTATCTCATCCGTCTAAAAGCGGATTAAAATTTTTACCTTAACCATTACAGGATACTTAAATAATGAAGAGGCAACAGCATTGACAGTTGATCGTGATGGTTGGCTACATACAGGAGACATTGTTTATTTTGACGAAGACGGCTACTTATATATTTTCGATCGATTAAAAGAGGTTATCAAGTATAAAGGCTTTCAGGTATAATGAGTCTGTCTTTGTTATGCATGGTTATATGTGATAAACGTACATTTAAAGGCATTTTACTCTGCAGATTGCTCCTGCTGATTTAGAAGCCATATTGGTTACACATCCTGAGATTTTTGACGTTGCTGTAACAGCGTAAGCATGAAATCTACACCTTTTTTTTCTTACTGAAATCTGAAGTTAGGAGGATGGTAATTAGAAGAGAAATCTGAATCAGATAGTTTAGTTATGATTCAAATTATGGGTTTATTACTTACTTCAGTGCCATGGATAAAGAATGTGGAGAGATACCAGTGGCATTTGTGGTTAGGAAGCCGGGATGTGGCGTCTCCGAGGAAGCTGTTATGGAATATGTTGCTCAACAGGTTTATCCATTTTTACGCCATTCCTTTACGTCTTTCGATTATTACCGACGATTGTGTCGTATTTTTGGTAGGTTGCGCCGTATAAGAAGATCAGGAAGGTTGTATTTACGCAATCAATACCAAAATCCGCTGCTGGGAAGATTCTACGAAGGCAACTCAGGAACCTCTTACCTTCCAAACTCTGAAGTTTCTTTCTTTACTCAGATTAGTGAAATGAAGATGGAAATAACTCAAATTTAACAGTCTGATCATCAAACAAAAAAAAATCTATCGGATCAGATTCTTTCAACTCATAGTTAATGGTTTTTTTATTTGAGCACTTAACCAAAAAATTCTGTCAAAAAATTATCTATTTAGTTTATTCCTTCGTCTCTTTCGTTCCTGAGCCTCATCAAAAAGGAGATCACATATCTCTTTTTCTGATGAAGTTTTTTCTATTATTCTAATAACGTATTCATCCATTTTCATAATAAAGATTTGTCCTCCATCTAGATCTAGATCTATGATGTTTTCCTTCGATGACATTCTTTTATGATTATCTTTGATAGATCTAACTCAGATCTACAAGTTGTGGTGGTCGATTGTATCAGATTCTTTATTGGATAATTTAATAGAGCGTCTTTCAACCGTTTTTAGTCAGACAAGCCTTTTTGGGTGACGGGGTACTTAGAATGAGTCAAGATGAAACTTTAAATTATCGTCCTTATTCGTTCAGTAGTTTTCTTATTGTTGTGCATGATTTATGTATTTTGGTTGTTAATCTAAATCTGTACTCTTTTCTGAAATGAATGAAATCTTTACAAAAAATAGTTAATTATTTTTTTATCCTATTATCACTCAAATGTTGTGAGTGAAAAGATGACATTGTAGAGTTTTGGATAAATTCAAGTCATGTTTGTGTTAGATGATAACACTCTATATAAACATTAACATTTGTTTTATATGATAATCAATACAATTTTCTTATTAAGTAATAATTTAAAAAGTTGTCATGTTTCCTTTTTTTTTTCTAATTTATTCGTAATTTAAAAACGAGTTATTAGAAAAAAATGAATTAAAAGAAATAATGTTGTTCTTTATTTCATAAAATGTGTTTGAATTAGTATTTAAGAAAAATATGACTTCGATAAACTTGATTTTTTTTACAATCTCCCAAGAAAAGTAGCCTCTTTTTCAGGACTCGGATTCTGCTGGGAAAAATAGATTATATTAGATCATATCAGATTACTCGAATGAGCTGAATTGAAAAAGTAAAAAAAACAAATATTTCTTTTGAATTTTAGAGTGTCTCTAAGTAAACAGTATTGAGAGTGCGAGTGTCATCAGCTTATAGTTGTCCAAGTTATAACAAGTAACAACGATTACTCCGTTACTATTTGAATTTTTCCGGGAAAATTAGCGTTCATTTCTTGATGGGTGTTTGTGTGAGAGAGAGCGCGAGACAGTACAGTTAAAACAAAGAGTCACATCTTCATAGATCATCCAGCGATCTTCTACGTCCACACAAGTTTCTCACTTCTCACCCCCACAAAAAATTTCACAAGATGCTTTCTTCACTGGCTTTTCATTCCCTTCCCATCGGCTCCCATGGCTCCTCTCTCAGCCACACCCCATAATCTCTCCTTCTCTTCTCTCTACCACTATTCGAAACCATCTGTCCCATCTAGTGTCAATTCCCTCTCAAAACTTTCCAGAATCCGTCCAAAACGATCACATTTCGCTTGCGATGGCTCCCCAATGCCACATATTCCGTCTATTTTCCGAAAATCAGACTTACCCATTAGACATTTTGCACTCAGTTCCAGGTTCTTGCAAATGGGTTCTCTAGAAAATCACTCTGCGAGAGAATTGTCAGCCAAAGCATCAGGATCAGATGGTTCTACCACATCCACGCTCTCTCAAACTGTGCGTAGCGATAGTTTTTTCTTTTCTTTTCTATTCTGCCTTTGTTTGATCATTTATATGTTGTTAATGCGTTATTCTCTGGATAAATTCCAGGTGCTTGGGGCTTTGCATTTGATTGTTTCTCTTGGGATAATTCTTGCAATGGATAAGTTCTTGAAAATGGCATTTGTGGCAGCTGCCATTAAGTTCCCCAGTGCATTGTTTGGGATGTTCTGTATATTTTCAATTCTAACTGTTCTTGATTCCACTGTCCCTGTAGCAGCGACAAGCTTGATGAATTTCTTCCAACCAGCACTCTTGTTTATTCAGAGATGGCTGCCATTGTTCTATGTTCCATCATTGGTCGTTTTGCCGCTTTCTGTTAAGGATATACCTGCGGCTTCAGGCATCAAGATTTGCCTCATAGTTGGTACATTTAGTTTTGACCATTGAAAAGTAGAAATTTACTTCTGGTTCTCAATTTGATTACTCAGACTGTATTTTGCTTAAATAGAGTGAATTTTTGTTTTCACTACCACAAAATCCATCATTTTGATCCGATAGCGGACAATCACATCATTCCTATGACTACTCGTATGTTTGTGTCTGAATACAGCCTACCAGCTTAATAAGAGTCTACCATGTCGATAAGGGGCTCACTGCAAGAAACAGAACTTAAAGAAAATACATCCTGATGCAGTTTCCTTGACTCAATTTGTATTTCCGAATTAAAAAAAAAAATTCTACTTGTGGTTTGTTTCTGAGCTGCTTTATTTTTTCGATTGGTTGTTTTGAACTTCCTAAAGCAGGCTGAACAGAGAATGCAATTTTACAAACTTTCCCTGCTTTTACTGATGATGACAATAGTTTAACATTACTTTACTAAACTTAGTATTTCCGCTGGTTATCAGAAGGATAATGATGTTACTTATCATCATCAGATTCATTACTAATATGATTTCTGTTATTTGAATCTATCATCGACGGATTGTTAGTGTGTCAGTTATTTTATATAATGTTCTTTGATTTGGTCTATTCTTCCTGCCTCTCTCTCTCTCTCTCGCTCTATCTCTATCTCATGCATTGTAAGTGCAATTATATGCTTCCATGTATTGGTGTTATGCAGTTGGAGGCTGGCTAGCTACACTTTGTGTTGCGGGATATACAGCTATAGCAGTTAGAAATATTGTAAAGACTGAAATGACAGATGCTGAGCCAATGGAAAAACCATCTGCTTTTTCTCCCATTGAGGTGTGGAGTTGGAGCGGAGTTTTCCTCGTATCATTCGTTGCTGCATTACTATATCCAACAGCACTAGGGTCAAGTGCTCGAACATGCCTTCCTTTTCTACTTGCATCTACTGTGTTAGGCTACATGGTTGGTTCTGGGTAAATTTTCATCTTCCTCTTTTCAGCACCGCTGAGAAATGAAACATTGACCAAGTATTTATAACTTTCATTTAATTGTTTGGATGTTTATCATTTATGAAAGTCTCACTGGCTAGCGGACTTCTATTTTCCAGCTTACCATCAAACATGAAGACGGTTTTCCACCCAATCATCTGCTGTGCACTATCAGCAGATTTGGCAGCATTGGCTTTTGGATATCTATCCAAATCTGGGCTTGATCCAGTGCTAGGTATTATCTTCTTCCTCATTTTCCTAGCCAGGCTACGCTAGAAGAAAATACTGATTATAGAACACTACAACATATGGGAACTCATCCATCTATAGCACTACTTGTAAGATTGCAAATTAGCTGTTTAAGTCTTCTCTAAGGTTACAATTGTTTAGACTTCTATCTTTGTTCTTTTCCAAAGTAATTAGACAATGGTGAAGATAAAAGAAAAATAGGTTTTGTGCAAGACCCCTAATGATTCAACTCACTACAATATTTGTTTTTCTTTTTTGTTGAAATAAAATGAAAATTTCTTGCACCCACATTACTTGATCGAAAAAGAGGGTCAAGAGATATTTACAAACTTATGAGTATAATCAACTAGGCACTCGAAAGGTAAAGACATTCATGGTTCAATATCGAGAAATTATCCTTAAGAAAAGTCCGAGGACGTTAATACGTGAAGGCTATTAGGAAGACAAATGCTTGATCATACCATCTCACTAAGATTCTTAGAGGTAGTTTCCAATGGGTAGTCTGCTTACAAGAGGATGGTACATCAGATCACCGATGCTTCAGAGAAATTTACCTAACAATACTAGAGTATCCAATCTTATAATACTTGGGACGATCAAACCACGTCTTATGTGGTTGTTAAAGGTAATCACTCTCTTCCTGTGAGACAATCCAGCACGCTATTATGCCTACATAATTTGTCGTGTTGCTATAATATCGAGTAATCTAAAATTCTGTCTAAATACTGAAATTTGTTTCTTAATATGCTTAGGATATTACCTGACAAAGGTGTCATCTAACCCTGGGGCTGGTGATATATTAATGGGATTTTTGGGATCCGTTATTCTCTCATTTGCCTTCTCAATGTTCAAACAGAGAAAGGTATTTATCATCTGTGTGCCAGTTTAGATGTCGAGTTCCTTTTTCTACATTTAGAATTATATTTTATTAGAATCTTAGATATCTTATCAGTGTATAGATTACTGAAATAGTTTCCTCAGTAACATTTGTTTTCCCATATATTTCAGCTTGTAAAAAGACATGCAGCTGAAATTTTCACCTCTGTCATTCTCTCAACAATATTCTCACTGTACTCAACCGCTCTTGTTGGACGACTTATCGGGTTGGAGCCAGAGTTGACTATCTCCATTCTACCCAGATGTATAACCGTGGCATTAGCGCTTAGCATCGTCTCTCTGTTTGAAGGTATAACGGTCTAGCAATTCTTCTTGGAATTTTATGTGCCTGATATCGTCCCATAAATGAACTTTAACTGTAGTAAATTGAAGAAATTGCCTCGTTTCCAACACCATTAAGTATGTAGTTTAGTTTTATGAAACTTAATCACTTTCGAGTGATTCTATTTCCCTTTTGTTTGTAGGTGCCAATTCATCTCTCACAGCAGCTGTAGTTGTAGTAACTGGCCTGGTTGGAGCAAATTTTGTCCAAGCAACACTTGACAAACTAAAGTTTCGAGATCCTATTGCCCGAGGAATAGCTACCGCTTCTAGGTACGTATTTCTCTAATAATGAATGAATCAACACTACAGTCTTATGATGTTTCAGAATCTTAAATTATACTACTTGTTTGATTGTGTCCAGTGCTCATGGATTGGGAACGGCAGCATTATCAGCCAAGGAACCTGAGGCTCTACCATTTTGTGCTATTGCTTATGCCTTGAATGGAATATTTGGTTCTTTGATTTGCTCACTTCCTGCAGTTAGGCAAAGCTTGATTGCAGTTGTTGGCTGAAATATGCATCTCTTGTAACTACAATCTCGTTCGTCCTCACGAGTTATATCTTCATATTGTACAGGGGAATCGACGATAAACATGACATGTTTAGCGTTGTCTTGTACAGATAAGCAGTGTTAATCAAACTTCATTACCGTAGTGTTTGAATCTTTGTAGTTTATTTGCAAGAGCTTCACAAAACAAAAATGGTGGATTGTTAACTTCTGCAATATTAGATCCATTTTAAGCAAAGCAAAGTTGGAAGATGTCAAACTCCCTCCCAACTGAAATGGTGGATTGTTTTGTTTCTTCTTTCCAATGTGAAGTTCAACAACTTTAAAACTATAGTTGTTTGGATAACTACTACTTAGGATTTAATCTCTGCAACATAATGTAATTAGTATAGGGTAAAGAAACATAAGCCTCCCCAAAATATAGTTTTCCGTAGTTAGACAGTCACCTCCTCTAGTTTCAAGTTCTATAAGCACACCACCTTTAGTTCTGTTTATTATAAATAAGCTCATACAAAAAAATTTCCTCCAACTATCATCTCAATTTGAATGATTTTATAAGAAATCTCATATATTCAAGGAGTGATTTTTAAAGTTATAAAATGTAAACAAATAAAATTATAAATATCACAAATAATAATAATATAAAAAATTTGTTTTGACTTAATTGTAATGGAACAAAACAATAGCGGGCGTTGAGTAAGGAAGACAAATTACAAGGGAAGATTAATATAATTTATTCGACATATATTTTAGGGATTTTTGGATAAATATACAATTTTCATTTTTCTTAAGAATTTTTATACCTCTTTTTTAAAATTCAGAAATTTATACATCTGGCCCACCAAATCTAACAAATTTCACTGTTCGCACACTACCCAAGACTCTTACCCATCAAGTAGGAAAAGACGCCTAGCTACTTACTTCACAATCCTTCTTCTTGTCTCTTTTGTTTCTCCTTCTTCTCTTTACGCTCATTTGCTCTCTTCTTCCTCTTCGTCTTCATTCTCATCTGTGCTTTCTCTTCTCGGGTCTCTTCTATTTCTTCGGCAAGACAGTCCCTGTAAGTCGTCTTCTGCTTCGGCAAGACAGTCTTTCCAAGTCGTCATCATCATCATCTTCTTCTTCTATTTTCAGAGCACTCCAGTATGATACCCTGGCACGACACCCACCTACAGACAAACTCAGGTACCCATTATTTTTTTTTGGACGCAGAATAGGATTTAGAGTTTGTAACTTTTCTTTCGTTCTTCTTACTGAACCTTTTTAGTTCTGGGGTTAGGAGAAAATCTTCTAGGGTTTAGGTTGTTCTTATTGTTGATTATAACCTTCTACATGTCTGGATTGGTTGATGTTTTTTATAGATGAATGTGATAACCATTTGAATATATTGGCTACTTAAAGAGTTCAAGTAACTGTTCAGGACTACTTGAACCCTTCAAGTAGATAATTTGAAAACAATATCTCACTACTTGAAAACTTCAAGTAGTCCTTTAGATTCTGGAAGTAAAAGTAAGTGACTACTTGTAAGGTTCAAGTAGTGTATATGACTAATTGTACCCTTCAAGTAGTAATTTTGACTCTGAAAGTCAAAACCAGTGACTATTTGAAGGATTCAAATAATGTATATGATTACTTGAACCTTCAAGTAGTGATTTTGACTATGAAAGTCAAAACAAGTCATTATTTGAAGGGTTCAAGTAGTATATCTTACAACTTGAACCCTTCAAATAGTGATTTTGAATCTATAAGTCAAAATAAATCACTACTTGAAGGGTTCAAGTAGTGTATCTGATTATTTGAACCCTTCAAGTAGTGATTTTATTTCTGAAAATCAGAACAAGTCACTACTTGAAAAGTTCACGTAGTTGTATCTGACTATTTGAATCCTTCAAGTAGTCACTGGTTCACTACTGGAAGGGTTCTAGTAATTTTATATAGCTACTTTAACCCTTCATTAAGCAATCAAGTACTTTTATGTGTATAAATAAATGACGATACATACTTTATATCTGCATCCTTCAACAGATATGGCTCCAAAAATTCAGCTGACTTTAGTCTTTAATGATGATGAAATTATCCATGGAAAAATGAATTGGCTCTCCAACCAAATTGCTATTACCTCACTGAATCTCAGAATATTCTGCTTAGGAAGACATGTTTCAGTCATTTACTGGACATACGGAGTATCCAATTTTCTGGAACCATATGTCATCACATGCTTCTCAGAGAAGCTACTCCAAAGGATTAAACTGCTAAAGATGAGATGTATTTTCACATAGCTGGAAAAGCGATAAGGTTCTCCAAGAGAGAATTTACTTTGATAACTAGCCTTCACTGTGGCACTTCTCCTGACCTTAGGACATATGACAAGGCTACCCCTAATAGGATTAGGGATCAGTACTTCAACTGTGATGACAACATCAACAAAAAGTGGTTGGAGGAAGTTTTTATTGGCAGAAAAGTTGTTGAGGATGGTGACGTTGGGGCTACTTTATTTACTGAAGCATGTTTTTCTTGGTAATGAGAGTAGGAACAAGATTGACAATAGGTGGGTGATGCTAGTTGATAATCTGGATGATTTCAATAGCTAACCATGGGGGGAGGTATGCTTTAAGAGGACCATACATGCTTTGAAGAACGCCCTTCCCAAAGAAGTTAATGATGAGGAAGCAGGTGAAAATCAGAAAAAGAAAAAGAAGAAGGTTGGGAAAAAAATAGTTGAGTATACATACGCATTGGGGGCTTTTCCATATGCTTTTGAGGTATCTTCATTCCCCTCTTCTTTTTTTATGCTTCCAAAATTAATGTAGAATAATTATTGTTGATTTATATAGTTTAGACACATAACGTCATCCCCATAATTGGAAATTTCTATGCGAAAAAGGTTACTAATCATTTTTCAAGATTACTTAACTGGACGAATAACACCATTGTGTAGCATGAACAAGTGCATAAGGATATTTTTGCTCGTAAATTGGTAAGAACACTTGATTTTCTCAATTTCTCATTTTTATTTCTAGAAGTCAAAACATGTAACTAGTTGAAGTGTTTGAGTAGTTGAATCTGACTCATTCAACCCTTTGTATCTGACTACTTGAACCTTTCAAGTAGTGATTTTGATTCCGGAAGTCAAAACCTGTAATTACTTGAACGGTTCAAGTAGTTGTATCTGACTACTTGAACCATTCAAGTAGTGATTTTGATTCTGGAAGTCTGGAAGTCAAAACTTGTAACTACTTGAAGGGTTCAAGTAGCCCTTTAAGTAGTGATTTTGATTCTGACAGTCAAAACATGTAACTACTTGAACAGGTTCAAGTAGTCAAATATCTAACTACTTGAACCATTCAAGTAGTGATATTGATTCTGGAAATAAAAACATGTAACTACTTGAAGGGTTTGAGTAGTTGTATCTGACTACTTGAACCCTTCAAGTAGTGATTTTGATTCTGGAAGTCTAGAAGTCAGAACTTGTAATTACTTAAAGGGTTCAAGTAGCCCTTTAAGTGGTTATTTTGATTCTGGCAGTCAAAACATGTAACTACTTGAAGGGTTCAAGTAGTTGTATTTGACTACTTGAACCCTACAAGTAGTGATTTTAATTCTGGAAGTCAAAACATGTAATTACTTGAACGGTTCAATTAGTTGTATCTGACTACTTGAACCATTCAAGTAGTGCTTTTGATTCTAGAAGTCTGGAAGTCAAAACTTGTAACTACTTGAAGGGTTCAAGTAGCCCTTTAAGTAGTGATTTTGATTCTGGCAGTCAAAACATGTAACTACTTGAACAGGTTCAAGTAGTCAAATATCTAACTACTTGAACCATTCAAGTAGTCAAATATCTGACTACTTGAACCATTCAAGTAGTGATATTGATTCTGGAAATCAAAACATGTAACTACTTGAAGGCTTTGACTAGTTGTATCTGATTACTTGAACCCTTCAAGTAGTGATTTTAATTCTGGAAGTCAAAACATGTAACTACTTTAAGGGTTTAAGTAGTAGGATACAACTACTTAAACCATTCAAGTAGTTATATATTTTGACTTCTAGACCTCTAGAATCAAAATCACTACTTAAAGGGTTCATGTAGTCAGATACAACTACTTGAACCCTACAAGTAGTGATTTTAATTCTGAAAGTCAAAACATGTAACTACTTGAACGATTCAAGTGGCTCTTCAAGTGGTGATTTAATTCAGAATATCAAAACATGTAACTACTTGAAGGGTTCAAATAGTTATATCTGACTACTTAAACCATTCAAGTAGTGATATTGATTCTGGAAATCAAAACATGTAACTACTTGAAGGGTTCGAGTAGTTGTATCTGACTACTTGAACCCTTCAAGTAGTGATTTTGATTCTGGAAGTCTAGAAGTCAGAACTTGTAACTACTTGAAGTGTTCAAGTAGCCCTTTAAGTAGTTATTTTGATTCTGGCAGTCAAAACATGTAACTACTTAAAGGGTTCAAGTAGTTGTATTTGACTACTAGAACCCTACAAGTAGTGATTTTAATTCTGAAAGTCAAAACATGTAATTACTTGAACGGGTCAAGTAGTTGTATCTGACTACTTGAACCATTCAAGTAGTGATTTTGATTTTGGAAGTCTAGAAGTCAAAACTTGTAACTACTTGAAGGGTTCAAGTAGCCCTTTAAGTAGTGATTTTGATTCTGGCAGTCAAAACATGTAACTACTTGAACAGGTTCAAGTAGTCAAATATCTAACTACTTGAACCGTTCAAGTAGAGATATTGATTCTGAAAATCAAAACATATAACTACATGAAGGGTTTGAGTAGTTGTATCTGACTACTTGAACCCTTCAAGTAGTGATTTTAATTCTGGAAGTCAAAACATGTAACTACTTTAAGGGTTCAAGTAGTAGGATACAACTACTTAAACCATTCAATTAGTTATATATTTTGACTTCTAGACTTCTAGAATCAAAATCACTACTTAAAAGGGTTCAGGTAGTCAGATACAACTAATTGAACCCTATAAGTAGTGATTTTAATTCTGAAAGTCAAAACATGTAACTACTTGAACGATTCAAGTGGCCCTTCAAGTGGTGATTTAATTCAGAATGTCAAAACATGTAACTACTTGAAGGGTTCAAGTAGTTATATCTGACTACTAAAACCATTCAAGTAGTGATATTGATTTTGGAAATCAAAACATGTAACTACTTGAAGGGTTCGAGTAGTTGTATCTGACTACTTGAACCCTTCAAGTAGTGATTTTGATTCTGGAAGTCTAGAAGTCAGAACTTGTAACTACTTGAAGGGTTCAAGTAGTTGTATTTGACTACTTGAACCCTACAAGTAGTGATTTTAATTCTGGAAGTCAAACATGTAACTACTTGAACGATTCAAGTTGCCCTTAAAGTAGTGATTTAATTCAGAATGTCAAAATATTTAACTACTTGAAGGGTTCAAGTAGTTATATCTGACTACTTGAACCATTCAAGTAATGATATTGATTCTGGAAATCAAAACATGTAACTACTTGAACGGTTTAAGTAGTTGTATCTGACTACTTGAACCCTTCAAGTAGTGATTTTGATTCTGGAAGTCTGGAAGTCAAAACTTGTAACTAGTTTAAGGGTTCAAGTAGCCCTTTAAGTAGTGATTTTGATTTTGGCAGTCAAAACATGTAACTACTTGAAAGGTTCAAGTAGTTGTATTTGACTACTTGAACCCTACAAGTAGTGATTTTGATTCTAGAAGTCAAAACACGTAACTACTTGAACAATTCAAGTGGCCCTTCAAGTAGTGATTTAATTCAGAATGTCAAAACATGTAACTACTGGAAGGGTTCAAGTAATTGTATCTGACTACTTGAACCATTCAAGTAGTGATATTGATTCTGAAAATCAAAACATGTAACTACTTGAAGGGTTCGAGTAGTTTTATCTGACTACTTAAACCCTTCAAGTAGTGACTTTAATTCTGGAAGTCAAAACATGTAACTACTTGAAGGGTTCAAGTAGTCAGATACAACTACTTAAACCATTCAAGCAGTTATATATTTTTACTTCTAGACTTCTAGAATCAAAATCACTACTTAAAAGGTTCAAGTAGTCAGATACAACTATTTAAACCCTTCAAGTAGTTACATATTTTGACTTCCAGAATCAAAATCACTACTTAAAGGGCTACTTGAACCCTTCAAGTAGTTATAAGTTTTGACTTCCAGACTTTCAGAATCAAATCACTACTTGAAGGGTTCAAGTAGTCAGTAACAACTACTTGAACCGTTAATTTAGTTACATGTTTTGACTTCCAGACTTCTAGAATCAAAATCCATACTTGAACGGTTCAAGTAGTTATATCTGACTACTTGAACCCTTCAAGTAGTGATTTTGATTCTGAAAGTCCGGAAGTCAAAACTTGTAACTTCTTGAAGGGTTAAAGTAGCCCTTTAAGTAGTGATTTTGATTATGTCAGTCAAAACATGAAACTACTTGAAGAGTTCAAGTAGTTGTATGTGACTTCTTGAACCATACAAGTAGTGATTTTAATTCTGGTAGTCAAAACATGTAACTACTTGAACGATTCAAGGGTCTCTTCAAGTAATGATTTAATTCAGAATGTCAAAACATGTAACTACTTGAAAGGTTCAAGTAGTTGTATCTGACTACTTGAACCATTCAAGTAGTGATATTGATTTTGAAAATCAAAACATGTAACTACTTGAAAGGTTCGAGTAGTTGTATCTGACTACTAGAACCCTTTAAGTAGTGATTTTAATTCGGGTAGTCAAAACACGTAACTACTTGAATGGTTCAAGTGGTCAGATATAACTACTTAAACCATTCAAGTAGTAATATATTTTGACTTCCATACTTCTAGAATCAATACCACTATTTAAAAGGTTCAGGTAGTCAGATACAACTATTTGAACCCTTCAAGTAGTTACATATTTTGACTTTCAGAATCAAAATCACTACTTTAAGGGCTACTCGAACCCTTCAAGTAGTTACAAGTTTTGACTTCCAGACTTTCAGAATCAAAATCACTACTTGAAGGGTTCAAGTAGTCAGATACAACTACTTGAACCGTTTAAAAAGTAGTTACATGTTTTGACTTCCAGACTTCTAGAATCAAAATCCCTACTTGAACGGTTCAAGTAGTTGTATCTGACTACTTGAACCCTTTAAGTAGTGATTTTGATTCTGGAAGTATGGAAGTCAAAACTTGTAACTACTTGAAGGGTTCAAGTAGGCCTATAAGAAGTGATTTTGATTCTGGCAGTAAAAGCATGTAACTACTTGAAGGGTTCAAGTAGTTGTATTTGACTACTTGAACCCTACAAGTAGTGATTTTGATTCTAGAAGTCAAAACACGTAACTACTTGAACAATTCAAGTGGCCCTTCAAGTAGTGATTTAATTCAGAATGTCAAAACATGTAACTACTGGAAGGGTTCAAGTAATTGTATCTGACTACTTGAACCATTCAAGTAGTGATATTGATTCTGAAAATCAAAACATGTAACTACTTGAAGGGTTCGAGTAGTTTTATCTGACTACTTAAACCCTTCAAGTAGTGACTTTAATTCTGGAAGTCAAAACATGTAACTACTTGAAGGGTTCAAGTAGTCAGATACAACTACTTAAACCATTCAAGCAGTTATATATTTTTACTTCTAGACTTCTAGAATCAAAATCACTACTTAAAAGGTTCAAGTAGTCAGATACAACTATTTAAACCCTTCAAGTAGTTACATATTTTGACTTCCAGAATCAAAATCACTACTTAAAGGGCTACTTGAACCCTTCAAGTAGTTACAAGTTTTGACTTCCAGACTTTTAGAATCAAAATCACTACTTGAAGGGTTCAAGTAGTCAGACACAACTACTTGAACCGTTCAAGTAGTTACATTTTTTGAATTCCAGATTTCTAGAATCAAAATTCCTACTTGAACGGTTCATATTATTGTATCTGACTACTTGAACCCTTCAAGTAATGATTTTGATTATGAAAGTCAAAACATGTAACTACTTGAATGGTTCAAGTAGTTGTCTATGACTACTTAAACCCTTCAATTAGTGATTTTGATTTTGAAAGTTTGGAAGTCAAAACATGTAACTACTTTAAGGGTTCAAGTAGTCCTTGAGTTAATGCTTTGATTATGAAAGTCAAAACATGTAACTACTTGAAGGGTTCAAGTAGTTGTATCTGACTACTTGAACCCTTCAAGTAATGATTTCGATTCTGGAGGTCTGAAAGTCAAAGCATGCAACTACTTGAAGGGTTCAAGTAGTTGTATTTTAATACTTGAACTCTTCAAGTAGTGATTTTGATTCTGGAAGTCAAAACATGTAACTACTTGAAGGGTTCGAGTAGTTGTATCTGACTACTTGAACCATCCAAGTAGTCATTTGTCCACTGTTTGAGGGGTTCAAGTAGTAGTATCTGATTACTTGAACCCTTCAAATAGTCATTATATCTGCATCTTTCAACAGATAATGACATGTTTTTTTTATGTTAATTTATATTTGAAGGTTCTTTAACCTAATTGACCAAGAAGAGCAACAACCATTCTAGAAGAATTTTGCAGAAGTTCATAAAGTTGGGGTTGTTGGTGAGGAAGTTGGGGCTGTTACTGAGGAAGATGTGGACTTGCGGAGTCCTTTGCTTGAAAGTGGAACTGTGGCTGAAGAAGTTCCAGTGTTATAGTATACTACTTTTGGGACTGTTGTTGATAGTCGGGAGGATGATGTTCATGCTTTCATGCATAAGACCAAAAAGAAGCTCGACATCATGACTTGTGATAGTAAAGAACTTAAGGCTGACCCAAAAATGCTGAAAAAAGAAGCTGCTGATATTGAGTAGGAATTAAGAAGCATTGTAGGTTAGCTACAAGTTCTTATTGATCAGCAAGTGAGATCCCCGATTGAGCATGATTTTTATGTGCATTCTATGGACTAAACTGTTAAGGATGGTCACAACAAATCTGACAAGATGGATGTTGGACATGAAGAAAAGTTGGATGGTATTGAAGGGGAAAATTTGGATGGTACTAAGGGGGAAATTTTGGATGATACTGATGATAACACATCCAACATCATTTCTCAATCTGTTCAACAGTACGATACTGAATTATTGAAAGAAATAACCAATGAAGAGGAATATCCAACTGCTGAGCCCATTGTAGAAATAAATGTTGAGATGCCTACTGAAAAGGCTGGGACAGAGGTGGTAGAGATATCTTCTCAGGGGGTTGACTCAGAAGTGGACAAGTCTATTTTAGAATCAGAATCCAACATTGTAGAGGTGCTTGGAGAGTTGGGAAAGAGAAAGCACTTTCCTTCCCAATATGTCAAGTCTCCATGGATAGATCAGGCAAGAAAACAACGTCGGATAGAACAATTTGAGAAAGATGCCCCCTCACTACCATGCAAACCCTTTGATGAACCGACGAAAGAAGATCTGAAAAAATTTGACCAGTGGTATGACTCCGTTGATGATAGGTACTTTCCTGAACTTATGTACATATATGTTTTGTTTTGTTTAAAAGAAGGTTAGATGATTGTATATATATGTTTTGTTTTGTAGCACTACCATCCAACTTAACATTTCAATTGTTCGTAAGAAGTTCCTCTCCAAGCTCTTGGATCCATTTGAATGGTTCGTATTTAATTAGTTTAGAATTTTTTGACTACTTGAACCCTTCAAATAGATATTTTTTAGTCCTGCATTAAGTTATCCAATGAGCATAAGATTATTTCAAGTGTTCAAGTAGTCTTTTTTTACTACTTGAACCCTTCAAGTGGATATTTTTTAGTCATGCTTAAGTTATCTAGTGAGCATACGACTACTTGAAAGGTTCAAGTAGTCTTTTTTGACTACTTGAACCCTTCAAGTAGATATTTTTTAGTCCTGCATTAAGTTATCCAGTGATCATAAGACTACTTGAACCCTTCAAGTAGATATTTTTCAGTCCTGCATTAAGTTATCAAGTGAGCATAAGACTACTTGAAGCATTTAAGTAGTCTTTTTTTACTACTTGAACCCTTCAAGTAGTTATTTTTTAGTACTTGAACCCTTCAAGTAGTATCATTTTTTCTGTTCTGCAACATATAACACATTATTTCCTTATTTTGTTGGTAGCATATTGATGAGCACTTGCTCAAAATTCGGAGGGATCTTCACGACTTCCACCCAAATCGACGAATCAATATTTTTAACGTTATTTTTCAGGTAAGCTTTTAGGTTTGCGAACTTAGTATGCTATATTGATCAATTTGTTGACCCTCAAATGTAGGCTAACATGTTTGGTAGATGTGAACTATTTGATGCTAATCCATCCAGATTTGCATTAGAAGAGAATGACCTTTTGCTAGCTTATATAGTCGGGTTGAGACCTTATTTTAGAAGAGATTGGGATTCATGCGATCAGTTATGTACTCTTACACGTTTTTCAAATTATGTCCTTTAGAAGTTTTTTTATGTAAAGTTTGTTGAAATCACTATAAGAAATATGACATTCTACATGGTTAAAATACAGGAGTTGCAGTCTCTTCTTGTTAAAAACTCAAAACAACAAGACTTTTGTGAACCATATAAAAAACTTTAAAACATAAAAGATAAAGCGGGATGAAAATTTAGGGGAGCGAGACTTAGAAAATAAAATGCGGGAGTGAAACATTTCACTGAAGACTCTCGATTACCCTTTCATTCTTCTCTAGCCTTCTTTGGATTTCATCTTCTCTAGCCTTCTTTGAATTTCTTCTTCTTTGGATTTCGTCTTCTCTGGTCTTCTCTTGATTTCTTCATTTCAACTTCTCTAGGTCTCAATTTCGTATTCTCTCGATTTCTTCATTTCATCTTCTCTAGGTCTCAATTTCTTCTTTGGGTCTCTCTCCATTTCGTCTCTTTCGATTTCTTCTCTGGGTCTCTCTCTATTTTATCTCACTCCATTTCATCTCTAGTCTCCCTCTCTCAATTTATTCTCTAGTCCCTTTGCCATTTCCCATGACTGTTCAACCTCAAGACACAACCTAGCTAGGGCTTAGTCTTGGTGATTAATCTCTTCTTAGTCTTCGTTCTCTCCTTCGTAGATTCTCCCTCTCAAAATCCAAACCAACAACCTAGCCAGAGCTTGACGTTCATCGAAGAAGAGAAAGAGCAGAGCCTGTCTGTTAGCTTCTCTCTCTCGATTAGCTTCTATCTCTATCTATTCAAGAACAAAGAACGAGTAAGGGTTAGCTCTTATCTCCATCTCTTATGATTCTTTGGTTTTCTGTGAACAGAGAACGAGCAAGGGTTAGCTTCTATATCTATCTATCTATCTATCTATCTATCTATCTCTCTCTCTCTCTCTCTCTTTTCTGATTCTTTGGTTTTCTGTGAACGCAGAACGAACAATGGTTAACCTCTCTCTCTTTTCTCATGATTCTTTGGTTTTTGTTGCAGAAAAGAAAATCGAAGATGAGAGATCCCTGGCCCTCACCTCAGCCACGAAAAGCCACAATTTTGATTTTTGAGTTTGATTTCTTTTCTTAAATCTTTCATTTTTTCTCTTGAATAACTCTTTCGATATATAAAAAAATTTGTTTCCATATGGTCTTATGTTTTTGACATTTAGATGGTTAGATTATTAGACTAGTTTTGGTTATTGTTGTTTTTTTATTTAAGCTTTAGGTATTTAGAACAAAAAATCACTATGTTTTTTTTGTTGAGATGTTGGTAATGAGAGCAACATCGATAGATATTCATAAGGGGCTTAAGTAAGAATTTGGGATGACTTTGGGAGGACGTAGGGAAGGAAATGGAAGGTGAAGATGAAATAGAGATTAGTGAGTTGATTGTGGTTCTAGTAAACCAATATGTTCTAAAGTTGACATTCATTCGTATCCAACATTTAAGCTCTTTTATGAAGGTGAAGAAGTTTCAAAATATCAAGGTAATTCAATCGGTCCTACATGCACTACATAAAAGAGCTTAAATGATCTATTCAGCATAAATTGATTTATTTTCTCATTAGTGTGTCTAGGAATCTATATCACTGATTCACTATGAATATGTTTTGTGCATATGAATCTCTTCTATCTGAAATTTTAAGTGATTGAAGTGACCTTATGATCAGGCCTTATCTTATTGTATTTAATTGCATTTGATTGTGTTTGTTCTTGATGATTGACACTTAACATAAGCTCTGTCGGTACCAGATGAATCTGAAAATCACATATATGTTTTGTGTCTTTGCATTTTTATTTTTATGAAGCTTATTTTAGGTTTCTTAGCCTAATTGTTATATGCATTATTAGTTTGGCCCAAGTTTGAGAAATAAATCGTTTCATCCAAGTAACGAAGATAGTGAAGTGTATCTTGTGTTGAACTGTATGGATAATTATGAAGCAAAAATGTATGTTATGCACAAGAGGCTAAGGATTACATACTATAGAAAATAGATCAGCTACATAAGCCCATTCCTTTTAGAGTTGGATATGCATACAATCTCTAAGTATCTTTTGTCGATTTCGGTTTCCTTTTATGTTTTAAAAAACAATCTCCATATATCTTTTATTTTCACCTACTGTTGATTTCCTAATTCCTAAGGCTTGCAGCAAGGTTCAAATATATGTTACATTCAGTTTTGTAGCTCAGTTTTCACTTCTACATTAGTTTATTATTTGTGAATTCGTACTAATAGTTAATTATCATATATAAAATGACTTAAACTGTAGCTTGTTTACATCCTGCTTTTATATGCAATTCCTTATTTCAATCGACATTCTACTCTTATCTATGCGTTTTACTTTGACTAACTAAGAAGATCGGGATAACATGTATTGGTCAGATTTAAATTACAATCAAACATTTCATTTCGAGGTAAGTGAAAACCTTCTATTTCTACTATTACAGTTTCTATTTTTTAAGACTTTCTCATCCTCGTTATCATTGTCATTGAAATATTTTGTTGCTTTTGAATTTTGATTGGTAATTTTTTTAGTACTTATGTTATTTATATGCTTATTTGGTTATTAGTACGAACTAGATTAGCTCACCACACCTCAATCTTCTCAAGTAAGGTTTGTCTCTCTCTTATCTAATTTTGTAAATTTTCCCCAGCCTCCTTTGGCTATCTTCGTCTCTCATCTCTTCATAGATTGAAGCTTCTAATGGTCACGAACGACTCTCTCTATTTTAATTTTTGGTGTGAAGAACAAGGGTTTGGTTTTGAGCAATTGTCTCTGTTCTGTAATTGTTTCTCCGCGGATGCTGTGGATTTTTTACTACTCTCCCTCGCCAATCTCCTTTGTCGAGCTCTGCTCACTGTCAGGCCATTGGTGAGTCTCTCTCTAGATCTATCTTTTTATGTGTCTTACTTTATCTCGATCTCACCATCTCAAAGTGTATGGTAGGGCTTAATTAGTCACTGCCTTATAGAGGTGTCAAGCTCTGGGTAAGTTTGTGAAACACCCCTAATTTGTTTGTTATTTTCTAGGTTTAGTTCGTGGTGTCAATGATGGAAATGTGTGCTAATTTCTTACATTTTTCAGTACATTGACTCTGCATTTGTGAAGCACCCCCAGTTGGGAAGCTAATGCATAATCTACATATACTAATAGTGGAGAGATTTTGTGAAACACCCCCAATTTCTCTTTTGGTATGCATATTGACCATTGGGTCGCCCTTGTGTCAATATAGGAGGTTGCTCAACTCATTTGAATCAAATGGTGAGTTGATATTTTTCTAGTATTTTTCTGTGAGAAACTTAAACAGGTGCATTGACTATATATTTTATTTAAAATGCAAGATCTACAATCCCCTCGAGGCTTTTCAACTTGACATCAAAATTTGAAGAGTTAAACAATGAAAATATAAAGTTATTTTGTAGCGTCTGTGAAATTTTTAGATGTTTTTTTTGTTTTTTGAATAGCATGTTATATTAGTAGACTAAGTACTAATACTTTTAGATGATAATTATGGATGATACTTATGGATAATATTTGATGAAAATGAAATGATGTTTGAATGTCTTTTAGTCTAGTAATGTATTAATTTTGAACGTTTAAATAGGTATGTAAATAGGTGCATATAAATTGATTGTAAAAAATAGCATTTATAAAATGTTAGGAAAATCCCTTTAGAAGAGGCATAATTTATAGCCAAAAACTATATGAATGAGATTAAAAAAATCTTACAGTATCTGATTTATTTAATAGGATACAAAAATACTTGTGAATATTAATTCACGAAAATTAAAAATGTATGTTGAATAAAAGTAACATGAGTCGTAAAATCTCATTAAACAATGCTCTATAGGAGTCTAAAAATCCTGTAAAAAGTAAGATACAACGGAGGTCTTCACAAGAGGCGTTTCGTCTCGCGAAAAATATGAACTTTTAATATGAGGGGCTATCACAAACGTCGCGTGATCCCTGAGAATTACTTTTCACAGGGATATCTGCCTCTTATAGAATGTCATATTTCTTGTAATGAATACTATTGTATATGTTTCTTTTGTTATGAACATGAACAAATCTCACTGGGCTCATTCTCCCTTAGTACATTATGAACTTTTATGAAAATAGAAAAGAAGTTCATAAAGTACTTGACGAGTGTACTCTAACTCATGTCGAGGTTCCTTAGCAAGGGAGCGGGTGTGCTTTGTTTGATTTATGTTGACCTTAATTCATGGAAGAATGATATTTGATTTATTTTACTTTGTTTTGTAGGTTTGATTGTGGTTGTTTTGCCTAAAATTTTTAGAGGCCTTGGCTTTTGGTCGGGACTTAACAACTATAAAGCAGAAACTTATGCCACAATTTCGTAAAAAGTTGGATGTGGACTTTTTTTGTCGTACATCTCCGCTTGAAAGTCTTGCAGAACCATGAACGCTTTATTTTTTGTTTGTTGTTAGGACGTCTGAATTCTTATAAACAATTCTTTGGATAATAAATGTTTTTATTGGATATATTTGTTGATTGGAATTTAAGAAATTATAAACTAATGAGGGGTTAAAGATTGATTATTGTGTAGATGGTGCCAATTTATTTGTCTAGATTACTCACTACTAGTAGATAAAAATGCCACTTGAACGGTTCAAGTAGTAAAAAAATACTACGTGAATCCTTCAAGTAGTAAGACAAAATATTATTGAACCCTTCAAGTAGTAAAAAAAATACTACTTGAATCCTTCAAGTAGTTATATGCTCTCTGAATAAACTTAGGGCAACAAACAATATGACTGCTTGAAGGGTTTAAGTAGTAGAAAAATACTACTTGAACCCTTCAAATAGTAAAAAAATACTACTTGAACCCTTCAAGTAGTTACATGCTCTCTGAATAAACTTATGACAACAAAGAATATAATTACTTGAACGGTTCAAGTAGTAGCAAAATATTACATGAACCCTTCAAGTAGTAAATAAATACTATTTGAATACTTCAAGTAGTTACATGCTCTCTGAATAAACTTAGGGCAACAAAGAATATGACTACTTGAAGGGTTCAAGTAGTCATAAACCACTACTTGAACCTTTCAAGTCGTCATCGAATATATGCAATTTGTATTAGTTTGCTTACTAACCAAAATGAATAGCTACTTAGGTGGATAAAAATAGATACAATATCTATACAAAATTCATACAATATACATATAAATTTTTTATAGTATACATACAAGAATATGTGCCTGGTTGTGTTTCATCACACATGTGAAAGGGGGTAGGATGTTTGAATGTCTTTCTATTGTGTCCGCGTAAACCACATCTACTACATTTATTTGGTTGTACATCATCACCTCTAGATGGTATGCTATTTACCCTTGGCCTCCCACTAGACCGCCTCATCATAGGGGGCAAGATATATCTTTCTCTCACCTCATCACTAATAGTTCAGTTTGTAGGATCTTCGAGGGGGTGAATTATATCTGCGTAAGCTGCCACTAGTGCCTCAGCCTTATGATACTTCGAGAATAAGCTGTAAGCATATATGTTATGTTGTCGACAACACGCTAACGCATGTGCACGGGGGTATTGGTCTAGATCAAATTCACGACAAGTGTATTCTTTTTTATGCAGGATCACAACATGCTCTCTATCCCCAGTACTTACACGAAACTCATGAATATTTGAGGCAGCCACTGAAAGTCTACGAGAAGCATCATGATTCTTTTTAAGCTCATTCTCACCATTTGGTCATCTGCATATGCATCTTATAACCAGCTGTCGGACGTTGATAATACCACTGTTACATCAAATCACATAGATGTTCTGTTAAACTTGTTATTGAGAGGGCTCTAGCATCCTTTAATATGCTATTCATGCATTCAACGATGTTGGTAGTCATTATGTTATAGCTTCTACCACCACAATGAGAATGATCCCATTTATCAAATCTGGCCGCCTCAATATAATTTCCAATACCTGGATGAACTTCGTTGATGATAGCCATGTATGCCTCAAATTCTGATATACGATAGGTTTTGGCTGCTTTGAAAAACAAAGGATTGACGTTGCTAGTTTTGAACGTTAATTTTATATTCATGCCCATATGGTAGATGCAAGCTCCATGAAATGATTGTGGGAAGACAGTCTGTATACCCTTAGCTATACTTCCATTTCTGTCCTACACAAATATCAAGTCATCCAAGTCTCCAATAACCCCGTGCAGTTATTAAAGAACCGTTCCCACGATGCGCCATTCTCAGAGTCAGCAATCCCAAAGACAAGTGGATATACTTGGTTATGCCCATCTTTATAAGTAGTAATGAACATTGTCCCCCTATACTTCGCTTTTAATGATGTTCAATCGATAACAATTATGGGACGTATACAATTAAGAAATCCATGAATCGAGGCTCTAATCGACATGAAGAAGTATTTGAAGTGGTTATATTCATCAATCTCTATATGAGTAATAGTACATGGATTCTTCATCTCTAACATGTGATAGTAAGATGTGAGCCTCATATATGAACTTTCAGGTGAACCTCAAACTAGAGCCAATGCAACTTCCCTAGCCCTCTAAGCTTTGTCATAGCTTATATTGATGCCATAATCCTTACGGACATCTTTGATGATATCTTTCAGCCTATAAATCCGTCCAACACCAGTGTATTTTGACTTTGTGCAATGATCGACTAATAAGCTTTCGACTAATAAGCTTGTTACTTGATGATAATTATGTTGTAAGATGTTAAAAGAGCACATATGAGTATTTATGAACTTTTTTATTTTAAAGTATTATGAAAATCGCACCTTAATAGCCTGTAGCCTCCATGAACATGTTTCTCAGCATAAACAATCACCAACAATTTCGGCGTGGATTTCAAGACTTTAAGCTCAATGTTTTGACAGATTGCCAAGAGTCCAACCATTCTTCAGAGATCTTCTTTGTTTTGGTAGAGTTCTTATATATCTAACATATTTGAGACACTTACATGCTCGTGATCCTCTAGTTATGATAAGCTCGGAGCATTATAAGATGGTCGTGACGAAGATGCAATGTTACTTGGCATTGATGAAGGATGTGGATTAGCATCTGGTCTTCTATTCAAATCTGGTAAGGTAGAGGGTCCATACTGAATTGCTTATTCATATAACCCAATATCAAGCTCACCATCACTATCAGGATGTTCAAGTTCATCATCATTAACATCTTGTTGACAATCATCATCATCATATCTCCCACAGTTATACTCCCCTGAATAGAAATCTTCATTATCATTATTCTCATCACTATCAACCATTGTTTCACTCATAAAACATGGAATGTGACCATAACGATCTTGTTGCGAGGGAGATGTTTCACGAACACGACTTGTTTCACCCATAAAGCATGGAATGTGACCATAACGATCTTGTTGTGAGCTATTTGAAGAATCCGACTTTGATTGGACATGTAAGATTATCAAAAATTGTCCTAGGTTTGGGTTTGAGAATAACATATAAAGGAGTAGAAAGTACTTCCAAACTATTCTCAGTAATGAAAAACCTCACGTGACGATCATTTAAAATTTTAGCAGGTGGAGAAGGCGCATGAGTCTTGTATAAAAACTTCATTGAAATATTGTACTTTCTTGGATCAACATTTATTTCATCGTATATGATACTGAATAAGTCTTGATAAGTACTGCTTGATGGTATGTCTAACGATGAACTTACCGTACCATTAAAAATGAATGAAGCATCGTTTCTCTCTCATTCACCACTGTGTATCACCTATATCCAAATTCCTGACATATCTGTTTAAGGCAAAAAACTTTCACCTATAAAGTTTATTTAATTTTGTAGTAGTTATTTTTTTATGAATAATTATATTTATTCTCATTAAGGAACTGGAGACCATTTTACTATTTGAATGTTTTAAGTAATGGTTTATAAAAACTTGAACCGTTCAAGTAGTTAGTTTGATTCTTGCAATCAGTCATCTAGAGAGCATGTGACTATTTGAAGGGTTCAAGTAGTTATAGAATATTACTTGAACCCTTCAAGTAGTCATTTATCTAGAGAGTTTGTGACTACTTGAAGGTTCAAGTAGTGGTTTATAACTACTTGAACCCTTCAAGTAGTTATTTTGATTCTTGCAGTCAGTCATCCAGAGAACATGTGACTACTTGAAGGGTTCAAGTAGTTATAAAACATTACTTGAACCCTTCAAGTAGTCATTTATCCAGAGAGCTTGTGACTACTTGAAGGGTTCAAGTAGTGTTTTGTAACTTCAAGTAGTCGTTTTGATTCTCTCAGTCACTTATCCAGAGAGCATGCGACTACTTGAAGGGTTCAAGTGGTTGATTTTATTATAACAGCAGTAAAGCAACAGTAAAGTAGAGACCACTTGACTATTTGAAGGGTTAAGAATGTGTCTCTAACTACTTGAACCCTTTAAGTAGTTATTTTTCTTGCATCAACAACCCAAACATCAGTGACTACTTGAAGGATTCAAATAGTTGTTCCGTCAAAATAGTTGATTTTATTCTGTCATTAATCAAACCATTACTTAAAGCATTTTATGCGTAAAAATATAAGAGAGGAATATGTACCAGTCTTCTCTCGTTGAAGAAGAAGAAAGAGAAGAATGATCGGGTCTCGTTGAAAAATGATGAGTCACATGGTCTTGAAGAAGTAGAAGAAGAAAATAAATAAGAATCATAAGAAGAAGAAGAAGAAGAAGAAGAAGAAGAAGAAGAAGAAGAAGCAGCAGCAGAAGAAGAAGAAGAGACGAAGAAGTATATCTTTGTTGAAGAAGAAGAAAGAAGAAGCTTGAAAGGAGAGCTAAGAGTGAGGGAGTGAGTATTTGTCAACCATGATTGAATTGTTCTTTGAATAAGGAAGAGAAATGAAATGATGATAAAATAGAGAGTTGTCATTGCTTGATGTTAATAATGGTGAGTCAGAGATATAAAATTCTTAGTTTAAAAAATGGTATAAAAATCTTAACAAAAAATAAAAATAGTATATTTATTCAAATAACCTTATATTTTAATATCATAATATAATATCATGCCACCATCAAGTTGAAATAAAAAAGAAAAATTAACATAGTATCGTGAAATAAACTTGAGTCACGAAGAAGTTAATGAATAATCTAAATAGATTTTTAAGCACGTGTTTATATGTTTGGAAATGGTTTTAATTTACAATTTTTGATTTTGCGTGTATTTTTTAAATACTTTTGAGACATTTAATTTTAGACACTTATGGATTTATACGTATTGAATGCTATTAAAAACTCTCTTGAAGTACACAATAAAAATATTTTAATAGTAATAAAGTTCTCCAAGTTATAATGGCAATCATTTAATTAGTAATCAAACTTATAGTATCCACTATTTAAATGAATAAACGTACTCCCACACATTTTATCTATATTAATTTTAGATTAAGCAATAAAGATAATATATAAAACAATTAAAAAATAAACAATTTAAATGTTTATTTATAAATTAAAAAAAATTAGAAATAATATCTTCAATTCACCACATTTCAATAATATATGAATAATTTTAAAGTGATTAAATAATTAAAGGTGTACGTACATAAAGAAAGAGGCTGGGCCCAGGATCAGGATAATGGGTAAATATTTTTAATTTAATAGGATAAAGGATTAAGTCTAGTTGACCGTGATAGGATAAGTTAGTGTTTGATAACTTATTAAAAAAATTTAAAATAATTTATAAATAGTTATTATATCATTTAATCACTTAAACCTTAATCACTTGATTGCAGAATTTATATATATATTGAATTTACCTCACCAAGAAGTGCAAAGTGTTTGCAGATGCACTGAAGCATGAAGGCGCGTGGAGAGACACAATTCTAGCTTTTGAGGGAGTCGTATGAAATTTGCGCAAACTCTCCCTCATGGAGTTGCTTGAGATATGAGTAACTCCAGCAGCAGCTAAAGCACGAAGATTACATGTACAGAGAGTTGCAATTAGACTAACTCCTTTTTTTGCCGCTGAAGCACAAGAATCTGTTTCACCGTCTTTCAGGTAGAGCTAAGATAACAATTTTTTCACCTACTTTGGAGTATAACTATCAATTTCATTTCTTGTTGATCTTACAAGCTTCTTAGTCCCTCTCATTATTCTGTTCATTCTCTTTTTCTGGGAGCTTTTCAATTGAAGCTTAGCCCAAATGGGTTCACTTGAGCTTCTTTTTCTGGTTTACTGGGCAAATAATACTTAGCTTCGAGGTTAGAATGCTTGCTTCACAATTTGTTCTTCCTTTAAGCCTCGTAGTGGGTTTCTAAAACGGGTCTTCTTTTTGTTCTCACTCTTCTGCTTTTCTTCTTCCCCTTTAAATTTATGTCACTCCTGGGTTAACTTGTTTTGTTAAACCTTTAAATTAGTGCTTAATCTTTCAAATTCATTTCTTGTAGATCTTACAGTTTGTTCTTGTTTTTAATTTAATTTTTCTGGATGTCGTGGACAGTAATGTTCATACACTCTTTTGTGGACCGTGGAGTAATGTTCTGCATTTTTTTTCTCTGGATGTGGTTGTGCTCCATTACTTTGGCGTAGATTTACTGTAATGTTCTGAGATTCAGCATCGGGAAATTAGAATCTTTCTTTATGTCCTAGCATTCTTATGCACACTTCAACATGCTGACATCTTGTAGAAATTTCTATGTCCAAGTATACTCGTGCACGTTCAAACCAAACCTGATAACTTCTTGTGGATTCAGAATGTGGACAAGTTTGTATAGATTTGTGAGTGTCTGTCTATTGCTTTGCCTCATATTCGTTGATTGTCAGTTTTTTATACTACTTTTATGACTTAGAGGCAACTTTTTCATACTTCATATTGAGTTATTATTTGTTTCGAACAATAAATCTCTAGCGCCTTGAATCTCCGTTTTTGACTCCATGTCCGTTTTCATACATTAAAGCCACATTGACAGTCAGTCTTTACTGTTGAAGAATATCTTAGCTTCAACCTTTTTCTTAGGACCTGGAAATCGCTTATACAGGGTATCATGTTCATTGATGATTGTAGCACCTTCAATCATAGTTCTCCCCTGACCTTGATGATAAAAAAAATCATAATGCTCCCTTTGAATTCAGTTTCTAACATAACATAGAGTTAGGGATGTTTTGTGTACAAATTTTCAATACTTTCATCTTCATTATGCTATATAGTTAGTTAGTTAGTTAGTTAGTTTCATCATATCTTGTATGGTTTTCCTCTATGTTACTGCTCTTCTCTTTGCTATGAGATGAACAAAAAATTTTGCTTTAAAATTTTTTATCATCTCAACAAGATGGATCATCAAGATGCGCAAAAATGCATTTGATGTATTACTTATTTACTATTTAGAATCAATTGAAACGTGACAGATTTGGGGGTTTCCTCAAATGAAATTTTCAGTGTAGTAGATGCAGTGCTGACACATTCAGGTTAATTTCAAGATGGGAGGAACATACTCGAACAGAAACCCTTTGATGCCTGAAGTTAACACAGCGGCATCTCTTCCACATTTCGCCTGGTTTTATCCCGGAAATTTTCTCTCTTCGCCTAGAACCAGCTCACATTCTTCACAAGGAAGTCAAATAATTCAAGAACCCACTCTTGCTGTGGAAGCTATCCAGTCTGTTGTTCCTACAGTTGAACAACCGAAAAATGAGGCTAAAAAGCAGAAGCTTACTAGAAATGACGCAAATACATCTAAGGTTTTAAAGCCAAAACAAACCAAAAAGAACCCTACTAAAAAACCGAAGGACAAAAGTACGCCTGACGCAAAACGCGAAAAGAGGAATCTAAACCTCGATGTGCACAAGACAAACTTTGATTTCTCCGGTGTCCCTTCACCTTATTGTTCTTGCACAGGTATTCCTCGAGTATGCTATAAATGGGGTGCCGGAGGATGGCAATCTTCCTGTTGTACCATCAAATTATCAGAGTATCCTCTCCCAATGAGTTCATTGAGGCCTGGTTCTCGCATTGCTGGAAGGAAGATGAGTAATGGAGCATATGGAAAACTTTTACTTGGACTTGCTGCTGAAGGTTATGATCTTGCAAATCCGGTTGACTTGAAGGACCACTGGGCAAGACATGGTACCAACAAGTTTGTTACAATTAAGTAGAAATTGTATCAGTTATTCCAATGGCTTAGCTTCTGGTATGTATATGATTTCCATGCCTTCTCGTTCATGTCTGTTATTAGTAAAGCTCCACTGAGTTGTCTTCAGTATCTAAAACTTGTTTGGTTTGAAATATTTGTTTTCATCACAAAACCTCTAGTAGATACTGTCTACTTCTAGTTTGGCATAACTATCATCTAATGTGTTTTCTTACTTGCTGCTGTTATCGTCGACTCATCGAAAAAGCGCTGATATATAAAATAAATATTATATGAAAATAGTTAAATTTTGGTAGAGACTTGATAATTGAACTGCAATAGTTACATTCTATCAGAATAGGCCATTGTGTTCTCATCTATTGTAGTTGGTGTTTTTGTTTCGTCTAATAATTGAGTTTGTTTCCGTCTTTTCAAACACGCTCCTTGCATCATGCACCAATTCACATTTGCGTTTCTTCCATCTATCAGTAAGAGGATTTGAAAAGATTAAAATACATATATACCAAAAAGAATCCAATTCAATCCTCTCTGAAAACTTATTAGTTCCATTTCATCTCTGCTTTTAATTGTCTATGTTCATAGATTTTCACTAAATTTACAAACAGGAAATTCGATAAAATTACGTACAGAGTGTTTGATTCTTAATGTAAATAATAGCCTAACACTCGTAGACTACATCATCATATGGCAAAAGAAAATTCGAAACAAGACAGTGAAAACTGAGAATGCTCAATCTATTGCATGCCTTGTCTAAATGGGAAAAAAGGCAATGTTTTTCTTTCTTAAGCTTTTGTTGCTTCAGCTGGAGTTTTGGCCTTGCTAGCAATAAGCTGCTCATAGAGATCTCTAATCTTCAAACCAATTATGGTTTGGAAAAGACCTGTTCCATTGTTGCTTCCTGGGAAATCAGCATGCTTCAACATTTGCTGTGTCACTTCTCCGTAGAACTTTGTTGAGATGTTGCTCAGATGGCTTTCAACGTATATCAGCTCATCCAACCTGTCGAATTGTCCATCCATCTCCAACACAGACACCTATTATAACCATAAAATCAAGAAATAATTAGACAGTTCTTGTTTAAGATTAAGAGTTGTCATCTGTTGGAAATGTAGTTAGATGACTCAGGATCGAATTCAAGATGTTACAGAAAGATAAATGTAGCATTATTTAAGAGGCGAACGGAGTGGCATAAGACGAGTAATGTGTTTTAGATTTTTTTTTAAAAAAATTACCTCGTGGCCGTAATAAGAGTCGGGGCCATAGGCGAATTTGATTCCTGGATAAGAGCAGGTGAGCTTCCTTCCACAAGGGATCCAAGAGATGGTAGAGCCTTCATCAAAGAGGTAAACAGGGCTGAAAAACTGAACCCCTTCTTTCATTATCAATTTCACTCTCAAAACCTTTCCTTCATTGTCATCTGGAATCAGTTGGGTTGGCAATACTTCTATCACAGCATCAGCATATTGCTTTTGTGGGTCTGCACCAACAAAACAACATATATATAAACTTGAGATTAAACAAATTAAGCTAGCCCTGGCTGGAAAAAGAAGAAGTACCAATATAAGCATCAAAATCGGGTTTTCGGGCTTCAATACTAGCTTTGATGCTCTCAAGACTGTGTCCTCTCTCAGCCATGTCCCTCTACAAATGTTTGATTATACATAAAATTCATGAGAAATGGAGTCAAAGGGAGGCTGCTTGTGTAGTTGAGTGAGAGTAATGAGCTAGTAATGGTATATGGTTACCTGAATTTTCCAGGCAAATTTAACTTCATTGCTGATATCCAAGTAAATACTGAAGTCCAACAGGTCTCTCACTCGTGAATCATACCTGCATGAACCAATATATTAATGCACTTGAATCAGATATTTCAACAAACACATGAAATACCAATGGATGATATAAAACTATTCTCAGTCAAAGATTATTATATTATTTTTTTAAACATTCTAACCCCAAGTTTAAGATTAGATTAATATAAAATGTTTAGATTTCTATATGTTTTCTAATTAAAACAGTCAAATATCAAGTCAAACAATGAGAGACCTTTTGAGAAACAGTGAAGAGCAGCCCATAGTTTTTCAGATTCAGCGTCTTGTATTATATTGTATAATTCTTAATTAAAATATATTATAGGAAAGTTAGAGCTGAGGTTAGTGCTTATTATATTGAATTGAAAATGATATATAACACAAGCTCTACAAATAGCTATCCATGCTTCTAAAAGCATAAGTTAATTAAAATTAAAACTGATTAGGTATTAAATGAAACATGAAATTAAGGAATATGTCATAGAGTTGATAAAATTAGTTAAAATATTATACGTAGTTTACGTTTAACCTCGTAATTTAGTAATAAAGTCAAAATAAATTTAAATTTATTGCCTCTATGTAGGAAACCAAATAAATATTCCCAATTAATAATAATAATAATAATAATAATAATAATAATAATAATAATAATAATAATAATAATAATAATAATAATAATAATACAGATGGAGTATGCCGTCAAGTGAATAACTTAAATTGTAAAAAAAAATATGCATGAAGTGTAACCAAATGCAAGCTTAGAGGCCAACAATAAACTTTTAAATAATCAAAATATAAAAGAAAAAAAAGTTAAAAGAACACACTCTTCTTTTACTCAATAAAAGAATTCAGTTACATAGATATATTTTTTATTTTTATCCAATGAGTGGGCTAATCCCCATGAGATCAATAGACGATAGATGTATAGTATAAAAAAAAGAAAAAGAAAAATGTAAAATGTCTTCAAAAGTTCTCTTAAATAGACAGACTCTAACATATGAATATGTTAAGCTTAACTCTTTAATTAATTATATTAAATTTCCTTAGATAAAAAATATTGTGTAGTATTAGAAAATACCCATCGCTATTCATGGAACATATAACATACCAGATGATTGTATGCATATTATAACTATTGGTTAAAAGACTAAGTTTCAGCTATTAATTTTTTTATTTAATTTCGTAATATGTTAAGATGAATTGGATAACGATAGGTTAAGGTTAAAATTGTGTCGGCATAATTGAAATATTTAATGTATCTGTTAATTCATATTATCAATAATTTTATAATAAAAAAATGCTAAATTAAGTTTAAAAGTCACCAATAATAATTTGTTGAAAATTTTCTTAAACATATCTTTAGCACGTGTGGAGTGAAACAGAGAGAGAGACATACATTGGGTGAAGACCTTCAATGACAAGAATCTTAGGAGGTTTGATGAGCTCAGGAGGGTCAAGAAGACCAGAGACATGATTGTAGATAGGCTTCTCCACAGCAACTCCATTTTTCAAAGCCTTAACTTGTTCATACATTAAATCAAAATCATTAGCTCTTGGGTCAAGTGCTGTTACTCCCTTCTCTTTCCTTCCTGTTCTATCTAAAGAATGATAATCATCCAGACATATGACTGTCGTTGTATCACTTATCAATGTGTTTGAATCTGGATTCCCTCCCTTTGGTGGCTCTGCTGTTCCTCCAAACACACTTGTCAGCCTCCTCATGAATGTACTCTTCCCACATCCTGAATCTGCTGCTAGACCAATTACTACTGTCTGTTGCTCACCTACAGAGCATGTTATCACACATGTCCTCCTGCTGCTGCTCTGTTTCTGATCTTTCTTTTTGCTGTAGAAAACCACTTGTTTTTGCTGAAATCCTAAGTGGGTTTTTGTTGGTTTGTAGATTGAACATGTTGAATTTAGGGATTGAGTTGTGTAGACTGCACAATTTGCCATTTTCTCTCTCTTTCTCTACACAGATAGCTAAGATAGCTCTGAGAGAGGAGATAATGGTCAAGTGGGTTATTTTGGGAATTCTATTTTCTTTTTGCTTGTAATTTAAGGAGATATGAAATGGGTTTGGCCTATTTTTTCTTTATATTTGGGAGAAAAACACTGGTACTTAGAAAAAACAAAGGAATGAAAGGAAATAAACAGAAGCTGTTTGGAAGGGAAGAAAAAGGTTGGCTGAGTGATGGGAGGCTGATGTGTCTTCTTGTTTGTGTGTTTCTGTGACTACCCCTGGTTTTGGACAAATTTGTAGGTATTTTAAGATGGGAAGAAGGGGGATTTGGATGGGATTGAGGGTGGGATATTGGGTAACTTGTCAATTCACAATGCTTTCTTTATCAAAATTGTACCGTAATTAATATTAAAAAAAGATGGAATTGTTGATGAGAGGATGATATATGTGATAAATGCAGGGATGGAGAAGCTTGGTGGTAATTTGTTGCAGTTTGGATATTTGCAATGACACGTGGCAGTAATAGGTTGGGCAATAGAAGATGAGGGGTGAGAGGTGTGGAATGGAAGAGATATGGGGAAGAAAAATGAGTGTTCAAAATTCCATACAATTTCTTATGTCAGTTTTTGAGTCTTACTCTCCTTGTGGAGCTCATAGCAGCTTTTGCTTTTACAACCACATATTTTATTTCTCTATAATTAACTACATTCATCTCACACTAATTTACTCTAATTTTCCTAACTAAATTTCTGTATTAACATAATGATATACTCAATGAGATTATCATGTAATAACCTATATGACATGCATGTTACGTGTGATATAAAATTACATGCACTATTAAATTATAATGACATATTAAACTTTAAACTGTTTTAAGGATTCTTATTTATCGAGCATAATCTCTTCTTAATTCAGAGAGTAACAACAATGCATAATATTAGAACTTTACTATCTCAGATAAGTGATATCTTCATTTCATGGAAATTTAATTAATTATTTGTCCTTAAATTATTTCATATAACTATAAAGTCCAATACAAGTCATTCTGAAAGTGATATTTTTAATTAAAAAAAACCTCACGACCTTTTAAACATACAAAGACCATACTAGGAATAACAAAATGTTTAATTAATTATAGTTTCTATTCTCATGCAAATATATTTTTCATTATAGATAGTATTCAACAATACAACAAGAAAGAGATAGGAGATAAATTATGCATGAAAATACTAAGATGTCATCATCAAAAGTCTGAGTCATCGATTCATCTTTTAATTGAATGAAAAACGGATGAATTTAAATGATTTTTCTTTTCTTTTATTTTATTGGGGGTGTAATGGGTCATATTCTAAGTGACATGGTTCTAATGCATAGGAATGTGACATAGAAATGAATTGTGTTATTGCTCAAATTATAGATGTATTACTTCGTGCATTAATTAATTTAATGTAAGTGATGATTAATTAAAATACAAGAGATGATTAGTGAGAATCAACCATATGGAGATTTCTTACGGCGTAATGATCACATTGACGTGGCATGTGAGAGCTCTGAGCTGGGGCATTGTCGAGCTGGGCTCTCCTAGCAAGATGAGTCTACTTGTTCTCACAAAGATCTTTTGGCGTCTCAGTTAAAAGATGGTGAGGTCGACTGGATTTTCATGTCGACACGTGATTAATTTTAGACACGTGACACTCATATAAGAGGCCTACATATTAACAAATTTTATTAACTCACATACTCATACTAAAAAAAATTGGAGTTTCAGTAGGATTCTTCAAATCTCAATATAGTACGTGATAGTTTTGCAATAAAAAAAGGCCAAACGTTCACATGAAGATTAATTTAGTAGCTTTTGATCACTATTGAAGACACCATATTTAGTAGTTAAAATAACATAAAGTTCATAGTAACTGCATACACTGTTCTAGTTACATCTTTGAGAATGAATGTATGACTGCCATTACGTAATACGTACTGCATATTAATATAATAATAGTTAATTACTTAATATTATTGTTATTTTAATTGAATACTAAATTAGGAAGCAGCTGGATGATTAAAAAGAACAGAGCACACTGTTTTAGCTACATGGGCCGACACATTCAGTTGGGTTTTCTAAAACACATGGATTTACTACACCAAACCTAAGACTGCAAACATTAATTAATTGACTAATAGAGACCAAATTACATTTGGATTGAACCATTTTGTTGAAACGACGCAGAAATCAGTAGCAATTGCATGGGCATGGACCTAACTCCTATGCTCCTTCAGTGATTCACGCAACCTTTGTTAATTCTCTCATATTTGAAAATATGGATGCACTCTCATGTCGAAACATATGATAATTATGGTTGCTAAACTCTCAATCTTGATTGTAGTATCTTATAATTTTATGATTTTGCATACATTTCATGATCTGATTCTTAAGTAAAGTATTAAATTAATAAGATCTTTTGATCTTATTGTGTTTTTTTGTGTATAATTGATACGATCTTACAGTTATACTACGATCCCACGAACCATAATTTTATAAGATATTTATATAAAAATAATATAATATGTTCAGTTATTATTTATTTACTTAAATTACATTTAGTAAAACAATGAAATTTATACTTTAATATTAACTATATTCAAGTGTTAATTTAATATTTAATGTCATATATAATTTTTTCTTCACAATATTATTAGTTATAATATGGTCTTACAATAGATGATTCAATCATATGATCTGATTTGTAAGACTTCTCTCTACAATCACGTAGACATGATCTCGATTATGATGACAATAATAATTCATTTATATAGATTCTTTGTGTAGACTCTTGAAACATGAACCCAACTTCTCCCGTGTGGGGGATTACATGCGGGGCGAGACCAACGGTACTTTTAAATATTTGCGATTCGACATAATAAGAAAATGGAAAAATATTTTTATTCTTCATATTATATTTATTACTTTCTTGAGGATTATTTATAAAACCTTAAAAGCGAAATGGGGTTAATATTATATAATTTGGTAAGTTTATATGTTTGAAGGGAAGCAAATACTAGCTTAACTAAACATTAATAATTAATAGTAAAATGAATCATTTTTATATCAAAGAAGTTGATGAAACAAATAAATTAATCTTTACGTAAAGCCTAATGTGGCGTCACCTAGAATGTTGGGAATAAATTAGTGTAATAGTTCGCTTTCAAATTGCTGAGAGGATGGTAATTATCATGACTATTAAACTTTGTCATTTAACAGTTTAATTAAAAAAATTAGGGATTTAATCAAGTTTAAGTTTTATTTTTATATAATGTCTCTTTTTTTTATAGTTTTACACATATGACCGGATCTTTCGTTAATTTTTTAGTTAGTTATGATTTTATACGTTCATTTATTTTTATGCCCTTACAATAACTAATTTACTTTTTTTGGGTTTTATTAATTTCTTTTTTTTTATTTTCTCACAATTCTTCCTTCGCCCCTGTTATTGCAGACCCTATTGTATAGCATATTTAGAGATTTGCTGATTTCAGTGTTTTGTATTCTTCTCCATTCGTAATTTTAGAAATATCAGTAACATAAATAACATTTTTTAGGTTGATTTTGGGTATGTACTCTGCAAGATTGTTGCAGTTTGTGTGATTTTTTATTTTTTGGGCGAATTGGACGATTTTCTCTATAGCAGTTTATATGGAGATCTACAATCAAAATCAAGTATATTAATAGTTATCTTACAAAATTATATTTCCTATTTTTTGTAATAGTTACACGAAATTAGTTTTGGTTTATTTCTAGTTTTCGAGTTAGTGAAACAACAACAGCGTGCGTAAAACAGGGGCAAATAGAGTATTGCCAACAGTGAAGAAGAAAACTTTTCTTTGTATTCAATTAATCACAGATTACATCAAGTATATAATTAATCTTAGTACAAGTATATATAGACATTACAGACTTAACAATACGCGCTAACTAGACTACTTAACTAACTGAAAACAGTTAGGTTGGTTTGTCGACGTTGCATGGCAGTCTACATAGTTGTCTTACATTTACTCTCTTAGTTGCACAATCAGCATGTGATGATGACTCACATACTCTATCATCCCCCCACAAACGAGATGGGGAAGTTTCCACTTGAAGCTTGGACTTCAGGTATTGAAATTCAGTAATAGGTATGGATTTTGTGAGAACATCACTGGTCTAATCTTGAGTAGGTACAAACCTGACTTCTAAGGTTTTGTTAAGAACCATGTTTCAAACGAAATGAACATCTATTTCAAGATGTTTAGTGCGAGCATGCAATACAGGGTTGGCGGTCAAAGAGGAAGCACTCATATTGTCGCACCAAACAATAATAGCAGTGGAGGGAGAAACATGTAATTCATTGAGTAATGATCGAATCCAAGTGATTTCAGCTGCAATATTGGCAAGAACACGATATTCACTTTCTGTACTGGAGCGAGCCATAACGTGTTGCTTTTTAGAAGACTAGGAAACCAAAGAATTGCCAAGAAATACTGCATATCCTCTAGTAGACCTTCGATCATCTAGATTTGATGCCCAATCTACATCAGAGTAGGCTTCTATAGTAAGAGTAGAAGCTAGTTTGATAAGTAAACCATCATATATTATTCCTTTCAAATAATGAAGAAGGCGTTTATGCTTGCCAATGTGTGATTGTGGGCTTCTGAATAAATTGAGAAAGCTTATTGATACTATAAGCAATATCTGGTCAGGTTAAGATAAGATATTGAAGCCCACCTAAAAAGCTTATGTAAAAGGACACATCTAAAAATGCTTCTAAAGAATCATCATGAAGCTTCACAGAGATTATGGAAGGTGTGGGACAAGACTTTGCACTGCTCATATTAGCCCTTTTTAGTAGCTTTGTAACATATCCTGCCTGTGTGAGATGAAAACCAGATGAATTCCTTACAACTTTCATGCAAATTAAATGATGGATGTTGCCCAAATTCTTTAAAGCAAAATTGGTGTTCAGATCACAGCTAAGATGTGCAATTTTCTCTGGACTGTTACCTGTCATGAGTATATCATCAACATACACGAGTCATCGCTCTCTACCTCAACAACTCAAAAAATTCTTGAAACATTTCGATCATGGTTGTCGGAGGGTTCACACCAGGATCGACCGGTGCATGATTGTTCTTTCTCGTAGGGGGAGCCCTTACTGTACTACCCACAAAAATTCAAGACTTACCAAAAGCCTAATCTTATTGCGCAAATATAACATATACGTAACAAACATGTAATAATGAAACTAAAGCACACCATAGTGAATCAATAATTAAAACATACATATCATGCGTACCTGACTTGTAAGATGATGGAGGAGCCGAGTGAGTGACATGCCATATCTTCACTTAGAAAAGTCTACATAATCTAAAAAAATTGCTCTAATACCAAACTGTAACGCCTCGATCCCCGAGGGTTAAATATACGTGTAATTTCACAATTTTGATTTCCCCAATTCGAAACAACCCTAATTTTGAGAAAATTCCCAAATTAAAATTCTTAATTTATCCATGATAGAAAAACTTTGACCTTAAATAGCGGAAGCATTAAACTAGCCAAATTGTAACATCCCGATCCCCGAGGGTTAAACATACGTGTAATTTCACAATTTTGAAATCCCCAATTCGAAACAAACCCTAATTTTGAGAAAATTCCCAAATTAAAATTCTTAATTTACCCATGATAGAAAAACTTTGACCTTAAATAGTGGAAGCATTAAACTTATCCATGATCAAAATCTTAATCATTAAATAGCGGAAGCGATAAATTGTCTTAAATGCATAAATTATAAAACCTTGAAAAACTGAATTAAATTTTAAAATAAAGTCAAAACTTGAAATCCATAATTCATGAAGCATTCACTCATCATAATTCGTAGAAAATCATAACGTAAAATAAACTACTTAAATAACCAAGTTTAACATAAAACATTTTCCTAAGTTTTAAATCAAATCATAAACTGAAATCATAAATTTCTCTGATCTAACTGGTTATGACAATCTCCTACTCATGCTGCTCGCCATCACCACCTGCATCATAAACAACTGTGGGGGAATGAGTATTTTAAAATACTTAGTAAGTAAACTCACATAATAACATGCATCCACATGTCATAAATACAATCTTGACATAAGATAACTAAACTTGACATATATCATAAATAAAATAAAGTAACATACTTGATCATGACATGGCTTAACATAGCACGTAGATAAAACGTGTCTTAAACAGAATCATATAACAATCTTAATCATATCTTATCTTGGCATATCCCCTAGTTAACAACCTAATCAGAACTGATCACACGTTAACTGAAACATATCATGATGAATTGGGCGACGAAACAAATGGCACACATCGGGCGACGAAACAGATGGAACTCATAGGTGACGGAAAATGTGAACATATGGCATCTCATGAGTGAAGGAAAATATTTACAGATGACACCTAATGTATGATCAAAACATGAACAGATGACACCCTATGTGTGATGAAAGTATGAACAGATGACACCCTATTCGTTTAACATAACAAAACGTGAACAATCCTGATTTCTTGTTAACTAAGGGTTGTGCTTAAGTTCATATCTTACTTAATTACCACTTGACTGAATTAACTTCATAACTTACGGAATCCAACGTATGATAATAATTAACCATATAATGCATACTGATACATGTAATATAATCAAACATGATAACATATTAACGTAAAATCAGTCATACCCAAATATTTATCTCATGACAATCAAATTAGTAATTGAACAATAAACAATTACCAAAGTGTTAATGAAATATGATAATTATTGAAAAATGGTTAAACATATAATAAATACATGATACAATTATAATATCAGAGGCACAACATTATATAAGTTAATTTACAGAAACATATATATGAATATAACATGCTTATCGACAATTAAAGCTGATGAGAATAACACATATTATATTTATCACACGTGGGTCACCTTATAATGTAAATCCACTTACACAAAGCATATAAATTAAAAATTTCGCCCACTTTTGAGTTGCTAAAACAAGAACTTTATGTGAGAGTCGAAGCCCCAAAAGGGGAATTGGGCATTTTCCTAATAGGGGATTAGGGCGGTTTTCCTTGGAGATGGAAAATTCGCCCGCCAAGTTTTATCAATTTGCAAATTCTTCCTCAGTTAGTTAAAAGAATTAAATTGGCCGATATTATGACAATATTAGGTAGCATATATATCATTATGGAGAAGTTGATAGTTAAAATGATAATTGATATAACAGAAGTACAAGATATCAATTCTTTTTCCAGATTAGAATCCTTAAAAGAGGTCTATGGAATTATAAGGGTGCTTCTCCCTATTTTGACTCTGGTATTGGGAATCATAATAGGCGTACTAGTAATTGTAGGGTTAGAAAGAGTAATATCCGTAGGGATACAACAACGTATTGGACCTGAATATGCTGGTCCTTTGGGAGTTCTTCAAGCTTTATCACACATGGGTCACATTATGATATAAATTCACTTACACAAAACATATACATTTATAGCAACATGAGTCATACCCATGTAAGCCCACTTACCTGAAGCGGAAGAATGAACTAAACAATTAATGACCTGAATTCCAAAAAATATATAATCACTAAATTATTTTGAAATAAACCAATGTAAACATATTTTTAATATCATATAATTAGAATAAAATTAAAACGGTGCAAATGGGTTTGAGCGAGGTCAGAAAATAATATATCGGGTCCATAAGTCAAATGATAAAGCTTTAGGTCAAACAGTTCAGATCACGCTGACCAGGCTGGCTCAGACCAGACAAATTCTGTTTTATCAGCTTGACTGGTTCAGAACAGTCTGATTAAACTGAATCGGTTTGGTTCGGGTTGAACCGGTTTAGGACAGAACCAACTGGGTGCAAGACCCAGTTGCAAAACAAAAAGAGATGAGGAAAAAATAGGGGGAATGGTGAGAAAATGAGAAAACAGGGGGGAGAGAAAACGAGAAAGAGAAAGAAACAAAGAGGGGAAGAAAAATAGAGAGGGAATTTGAGAGGGGAAGAGAGAGAGAGATATAGAGAGAAGTAGAGAGAGACAAAGATAGAGAAAATCAAAGAGAGGGAGAGAAAGAAATAAAGAGTGGGAACGACAAATGAGAGAGAGAAACAGAGGTGGAACGAGAGAAACAGAGAGAGAGAGAAAACAATGAACAAAAAGAAAAGAAATAGAAAGTGAGTTAGAGAGAGAATCAGATAGAGAAAATGAGAGACAATGCAAAGAGGGAGAGACAAAGCAAGACGGAGCGAAATAAAGAGAGAGAGAAACAAAGGGCGAGAAAGAAGGAAACAGAGGGAGAGAGAGAGAAACAGAGGGAGAGAGAGAAGAAAACAGAGGGAGAGAGAGAGGAAGGGGAAACAAAACATGGGAGAGAGAAAAGACAGAGAAAGAATAGAAGAAGAAGAAGAATAAAAGAAAAAGCTTACCGGTGATGGAATGTCGACGGGAATAGTAAGGAGCAAGAAGAGAGAGGGAGAAGAAAACGTAGAGAGTGAGGGATAAGAGTTTCATCGAAGGGGGCTGCATGAGAGAGATGGACAGTGAGAGATTGAAGGAGAAGAATATATAAAATTAGGTTAGGGTTGATTTAGGGTGTATGTGCATATAGGTGTGAGTGAGTTTCAATTGGAGGGGTGAGATTGTTGAATCAATGATAAAATAAAGTTAGGGAAATACTAGGGTATACATAAGCATATGGTGTACCATCAGCATGATATTTTAGCTTGAAAATCCATTTATTACCCACTAAATTCATTGAATTACAGTGAGGAACAAGCTCCTAAGTATTATTATCTATCAATGCCTTACACTCTAAATCCATGGCTTTTTTCCACTTAGGATAAGTAATAGTTTGAGACAATAAGGTAGGTTTAGAAGAAACTTCTGAGTTTTGCTGTTTTGGACACACAAATAGAAAAATCTTGGGGTCTGAAAAGACCCAGTTTTTGACCTAATGATCATGTTTTGTCTGTTAGTTTGAGGAATAGAGATACGATTTCTAGGTAACTGAGGTATAGACACAGGTTCTATGTGGGACTCAAGGGATTCATTTGGTGAATCTGTTGTATAGAAAGGAACCTGAACTAAAGGGGACAGTGTTATCTGTGTCACTGGATGAAGGAACAATCCAATTAGAATTATAAGTAAAGAGTGAAGAATTATCTGAAGAAACTTCATGCTCAGATGGTGCTAGCAAAGGAGTGTTGGGCTGACTTGTTGAATGAATTGAAGAAACTGTCTCAGTAAGATTGACTTGCTGAATGAATTGAAGTAACTGTCTCAGTAAGATCACTTGTACAGAACTGAAAGCTAGCTCCCTAGTTTAGTGAAATAATGTTGTAACTGGTTTTGGTATTGGGGAATCCATGAGCAAAAGGAAAGAGAAGCTCATGAAAAAGAACATTTATAGCAATGTATATTCTGTCTGATGAATGAAGGCAGATATAGCCTTTGTGACATGATAAGTAACCAAGAAACACACAAAGCTCACTCCTAAATTGCAAAGGGCTTGAGAAAATGATAATTGGGCATCTTATGATAGAGAACTTGATAGGGTGAAGAGCCATTTAGAATAGGAGTGAGAAGTTTATTGATTAAGTACACTACTGTGTGGAATGCATTCCACTAAAAACTAGTAGGTGTAAAAGCTTGGCTAAGCAAGGTTAAACTTGTCTCAACAATGTTTCTATGTTTACGTTCCACCTTTCCATTTTGGTTATGTGTATGTGGCATGAATGTATAAATTCAATGCCTTGCGAGATAAAAAAATCAATAAACACTCTGAAATCCCCTCCCTAATTGGATTGTAGAGTTTTTAAGATGGTTGAAAATTGATTTTCAGCAAGCTTTTTGAACTGAACAAACACTTTAAAGGATCCAGATTTTAGTTTGAGAGGGAAGATCCATGTATACCTAATAAAATCATCCAAGAATATGATATAGTACTTGTATCCTTCCTTTGCATTTATGGGGGCAGGTCGCCGTAGATCAGTATGAACTAATTGGAGTGGGGCAGTAGAATGAGACTAAGATAAGTTGTGATATTGAATATGACTTTTGCCTTTAGGACAGGCAGTGCAGGGTGAGCAAATTTTTTTTTCTGAAACATGTATATTATTCTGTTTAAGAACTTGAGAAACAACATTGGGTGTTGGATGACCAAGCTTCATGTGCCAAAGATAAAAAGTGGTTGAAAATGCATTTTTATTACAAAACTTATTACAAGTTGCAGTGCTTACAAGGGACTGACAAGAATTGTCACTATTCTGAACATATTTATATTGTTTAGAATTTAAAGAATTCAAACTGAAATATGATACATTTCCTACTGTATTACAAAATGAAAAAGGTAAAGAGTGAGAATTGTTCACATCAGATTGAGAATCAGAAGAAGGTTGCTTAATAGCATGGAAAGGAATGAGTGAGTTTTCTGGTTGATTGGCATCAGTGATCTTACAAATCAAGGTAGCAACTATATTCTATCCATGAAGCAACAACTCATACAATCCTTTCCTAAGCCTCTTTCTGAGAAGAATTTTCTTGGTGGCTTTGTTCCTCCCATGACAAAAACTTGAATGAAATTCAATAAATAACTCATTGTCTTTTGTTAATTGAGGAATACTTACTAAGTTCTTTTTGATTTGTGAGACTCTCAACATGGATTTAAGTTTTAGAATTAAGGATTTTTTAGGAATTGGAAGAAAGGAAGAACAATTGTGAGTAATCTAAAGTGGATTACCATCCCTACCATGAGTGTCTCCTTACCAATATAATCTTGTGCAATGTGGAAGCTGTTAAGATCTGATGTAATATGATTGGTTGCAGCGTTGTCCACGTACCATGATGGATCAATAATCATTTTAAATGCAACAACCATGGCAGATAGACCAAAATTGCCATTTGTCCACCTTAAAAGTGAGGAACCTGACTTGGAGAGGGTGAGAATTGAGATCATTGATTTGGATTGAAGCTTTGATTATAGGCTTTGTGAAACCTGTAATAGCAAGTTAAAGCATCATGGCCTAGTCTACCACATATTTGACACTGTTATCTGTTTCCATTTCGACCTCCTCTGCCTCTCCTTCCTCCATTGAAGTTTCCACGAGATAAGTTTTAATTAAATCCTCTACCATTTCCTCTTCCAGAAAAATTGTTTCCCTGTGACTTCTTGCCTGGTGTACTGCCTGCAAAGTTGGCTGACATTTGATTCTTTAGTGATTGCTCAATTTCTATATTCATTCTCTCAAGTCTACATTTGTAACTCATTAACAATGCTTGAACTTCTTCTATAGTGAGATCTTTAGATTTTACCGTGACATTAATAATTACTGAATCAAACTCTGATTCGAGTCCATTAAGAATGTGAAGCAATAAATATTGCTCTTCCTAGATGACCTGTAGCAGCTAAAGAGTCTAATACATTCCTCATCTTATCACAAAAATCTGCAATAGATTGATTACGTTTCTTCATAGTTTAAAGTAAATTCTTTGATTGAAGCATCCTGGCATTCGATTGATTGGAGTAGTTTCTCTCCAAAGCAAGCCACATATCTTTCGAGTGATTGTATTGAAGCACAGTTTCCAGCACTCTCTCGGTTATAGAAGACCTTAACTAGCTCAATAACAGTTGATCACTCCTGATCAAAGCAACATATTTTGGATCAATACTACCATCAATTAATTTTTATTGTGGTTTTGGTGAATTACCAAATAGGAAATCTTCCAATCAATGTCCTATCATTGTAGGGACTATTTGTGATTTCCATATCATGTAAGTGTCTCTATCTAGTTTGACGAGTAAAGATGAATTCAAAGCATAATTCATCAATTTTGATAGTACATTATTTTCCTGTGAGCTTCTCTAAGTAGTGGTACCTGAAGAATTAGCCATTGATGGAGAATCACTGCCTGAAACTTTGATACCAAGTGAAACAACAGTAGCGTGCGTAAAACATGGGCAAATAGAGTATTGCCAACAGTGAAGAAGAAAACTTTGCTTTGTATTCAGTTAATCACAGATTACATCAAGTATATAATTAACCTTAATATAAGTATATATAGACATTACAGGCTTAACAATACGCGCTAACTAGACTACCTAACTAACTGAAAACAGTTAGGTTGGTTTGTCGATGCTGCATGGCACTCTGCAAGATTGTCCTATATTTCAACAAAAATAAATACATTTTTACATGGGCACATTTCAAGAAAATAACAATTGAACAAAAGCTAACAGAGGCTCAAAAGAAAACGACCATTTTACTGGTTAAAGAGAGTACATTATTATAAAATACAAAAAATTCTGCTCCTTTACATGAATTAATTAAGAAACTTAATCTTAATATTTCAAACCCTTGTATTCAACACTAAAATGAGGAAGAAAAGTAATTTCAACATTTATATATATAGATATTATTTGTATAAGTTGGCAACAAAAAAGCAAACGCAGTGAGAAGAAAGGAAAGTAGTTCTTCCACATAAACCCATCATCATTTTCTCCCTTGTCTTGCAAATATCGTCACATATTGAATGATCTCTACATCTATCACTCTGCTTCACTGTGTATACTCGAGGAATTTCGTTTCCATACACTATAAATACATGTGTAAAAAGTTATTGTACATTTCTATATTTTATATATTCTACCATTTTGCATAATATCCTAAAAATAATTAACAAGCTTACATTTTGTTTCATGTGTGTGGGCCATCTCACATACAAAAACTATGGTAAGACAAACTTTTATAATCAAGCAAAAACTTTCCATCATCATCATATACAGTTATAATTTTCTTATTCATGTAAATACTAAAATTTTCCTTTTTTATATAATTTTTTCCATCATAACTAAAATAAATTAAGATACATACCTTGAGTTGCGAGAAATAATAAGATGAAGAAAATGAAGCTACAAAATATTAGTTTTGAAGTCATATATAACCTTTTGTGTAATGCATGCTTTAAGTGAAATTAATTGGAATTATTTTGAGGAGGGTCTTTATATAGCATATATTTATTGCTTCATCATCTTTGTTTGTGTAGTATACAAGTTTTCTGATTTATACATGCATTCAAAAAATTACCTTCAAGATCTTATTTTATCATTAAATAATATATATGCTTATTTGATTCCACCAATTAATTACATCTGTGCGTATGTGTTATTTTGATAAATACGAGCTTACAACTAATACTCTAACGATCAACAAATGTGTTTACTTTCACTATCAGATTTCAACCGAAAATTAATTGGTATTAGGTGTAGTGGCCTAACAAGTATATAAGTACAAACAAATCTTTACCCACGATCAATGTGAGATAACATCCCTTAACATCTCCCCTCACACAGAGCATGTGCCATGAGCTGGACATGTAGAGATAGAGACCGGGACATTAGCAAGACAAAACCAAACTTTGATACCATATCGAATTTCAACCCAAAACCTATTGGTATTGACTAGAGTGCGTCAAGATTATATAAACACAAACAGATCATCATCCATAGTCGATGTCTCTTAACATCCAATATTATACATATGAATCTCTCGATTGATTAATATCTAGCATATATAGTAATTTATGTTCTTTATATAGAATTTGAGTTTTACATATGGACAAACAAATATTTAAGCTAATATCATTAGTTACACGAAAAAGATCTCTATAGTAAATTTGACTCCAAGCACACACCAATGGATAAAACTTGCAAAATTTGTTAATCAGTTGATTTTATTATCTAATTTAAAATTAACTGGAAATATTTAGTAACAAATTATAAATTAAGAAACTCACATAAATTAATATTTAATAAAAGTAATATAAAAAGTGTAAGAATCAAATCTCAGAAAATTAAGTATAAACATGAATTATACAGGTTAATCAAGAATCAAATCTCAGAAAATTAATAATATATTATAATTGCGACAATTGAGCTTGTGAAGGGAGCAACTTGGACATGCATTTGGATATCTTAAACATGGACATAGACCTAACTCATATGCTCCCCCAGTGATTTACCCTGTTTAATTATTAAGATTATTTTTTAACTTATTAAAATACGTTTTTTTTATTTGAGTTCTAGCAGTTTTTTAGTGATTGACCAATTCCACTAAGTCATAATACTTCGATAGGATAACTCGTACAAATTCTGTAACTCTTTTTTTCTACTCTTGCAAAAATATAAATGTACACCGTATGATTAATACATTTATATAGACTCTCTCTACTATTAAGAGACTCTTGAATCATGAACACGTACGTGTAAGGGAGTACGTGAAAATTCACTGACCAAATAGTTATAGTCATCATGACACGTGAGAGCTTAATTCTATATCCATGACTTCTGTTAGCACAAGTTTCCCATTTCTACTAATTTTATTGCCTATAATAGCTAAGTTAGTATATTAATGCACAATCCCATTAAAGCCAAAAATGCTGTATAAAGAAATCCGTGCTATATATCACAAGTTTTGGCGTGGTAATATTTATCTTAATTAAAACATTAAATAATTAATAGTTAATATAAATAAATTATCGAAGTTGATGACACAGATAAATTGAATCTTCAAATAGCAAAATCTTGGTGTAGAAAGCTTTTGTAGCAAGGTCAACAATTAATCAAGAGAAGACACAAATATAACATCCAATTCACTTTTCAAAAGTTTCTCTCTAAGTGAATGCCTAATTCAATTTGTTTGATTCTAGCATGAAAACACTGGGTTAGAAGCAATTAAGTGCTAAAGCACTGAAATTGTCACATCATATAACACTGGTAGTGCTAAGAGAAATGAAGGACAATTCACTTAAGAAGCTTTGAAACCATTTTATTTCACCTGTTGCATTAGCTAGGGCTCTGTATTCAATCACTTTCTTTACTTGATCTTGAGATTACATGTTATTTCTTTGATGACCAAGATAAGAAGTTACCACCAAGAAATGTCAAGTAAGAACCATTAGATGTTTTATCTTTATGTCTCTTGCCCAGTCCTGAGAATTCTTGATGGTGAAAGAATATGAAGGTCTGAGGAAAACCCTTCTGATATTGTCCCTTAGAGATATCTCAATACTCTGTTGCAAGCTTGCCAAGGTATGTCTGTATATTGATGAGACTGACTTAATCCATTAACTATAAAGGCTACATTAGGTCTTGTAATAAAAAATGTATTGTAAAGCTCCGATAGCACTCCTGGAAAGTGTGACATTAGTACAATGTTTTCTTGAGCAAGTCAATTCGACAGTAGGGCATGCAAAAGATGGAGCAGGCCTGGCACCATCCATTTTGGTCTTCTTTTTGTTGATTTGTGATATACTTAAACTGTGTTACATATATGCCCGATTCACTTTTATGTACTTCGATTTCAAGAAAGTAGTGGATTTTAAATCCTTTAGTGTAAAGAACTCATCAGATCATTAACAACCCATCTTATCAGATTTTGATGATTACCTACTAGCAGTAAATAATCAACATATACCTTTCAGACCCTTAAAATATAGTACATATTAAGTTTTACACCTCATTTTCATTTAGTTCGTTTACATAACGAAATTTATATAGTTTGCAAATAATTTTTTTATTATATAAGAAACAAACTTTTGATTTTTTTTTTTACCTTTTTAAAACCTCTTAAAATATAGTGCATATTAGGTTTTTTTTTACCTTATTTTTCATTTAATTCATTTACATAATGAAATTTTATTAAATAGTTTATAAATTAAATATTTTTACAATATTATGTAATTAAGAACGTCAAAGTCAGTAAAAATTACTTTCGAGATTTTTTTATATTCAAGGAATATTATTTTCTACTCAATAGTAAATTATTTGTTAGTAATTTATAAAATTATGATTATAAAATATTATATTATTAGACAGGTGACAATTCTAACAAATGAATTTGAGAGAATGTTATTAATGTATTTTTGAGTAATCAATTAATAATATAATAACTTCTTAAAAATATAACAAATTGTTGAAATAAATTATTTCTTATACTATTAAAGAGCATTGCTATATCGTATAATTTTTTTTTGCTAAAAGGTAAATATATTCAACCAAAAGAAAGAGACTATTCAAGGGACATCATACCCTTGACACAAAAAAGAAACACGAATTCATGTATAATAACTTACCCAAAAATAACATCAGGTAACCCCTAATATCTAAAATTACACTATCTATAATTTAGCACACTTACTTTACGTGTATTATGTTCGAGTTTCTAATACTTATAAAATATCTAAAATTATACGTTTATAATTTGATATATAACGTGTAAAGCACATTGTACGCTGTTTGAATCTAGTACTAGAAAAAAAATAACATGTCCTTTAAATTAGTAAAAATGGCATCTCTAGCAGCAGTGTAAATGGACAGATAACTATCAGAAACTTAGTTAAGAAATCCCCAATGAAGTAGAGTAGTCATTGTCATACCAAGCAATTTTCAACTTGCACACATACTGAGGTTTCTTATCATCAATAAAACATTCTGGTTGAGTCATATATATAGATTTTTGTAACAGTCCATAACAAACATATTATTCACATCAACCTGCTTAACAGTACCCCATCTTCATTTTGTTTACAAAAGTTGTGAATTATTCGTCATTCTAATTGTTCGCCAACAATGGTTTTTCTTTCTCAGTGACATAATTTTAATTTATTGCTAATAACTTGGGAAAGAATAATTCAAAAGGAACGATGTTCAACACAAAAGCATCATTTCTATTTCCTTTCTATTTTCTTGCAAATATCGTCACACATCTTGAATGATCTTTACATTGATCACTATGTTTCACCGTGTGTGCTCAAGGAATGGTTTCGACATACTATAATATATATTCAACATAAAAGCAAACTCAATGAGAAGAAAAGAAAGTACTTCTTCCACATAAACCCATCGTCATATTCTCCATTTTCTTACAAATATCATCGCAGCTTGAATGATCTTTACATCAATCACTTTGCTTCGTTGTGTATACGTGAGGAATGAATATGAATCTGAAATATAGAAGTGAGAGTCTTGATCTACAACCATCAAGAAGAGGGAAGAAAGAAGAGAAGAGTTGTGCAGTAAGAAGAGAGAAAGAATAAAGGAAACACACTTTCTCATTAACCTCAAAAGGCCAAAAAATAAAGAAGATATACAAGAGGATTACAACGGCTATAATGAGAAAAAGACTAAACTACCCTCAAACAGAATAACTAACCAAACAACCTCTATTACTTAACATCCCCCCTTAAACTTATCCTCAACTTGAGGATAAGGTTTCCCTTAAGGAAACAAAATCTAGGAGTACATAAAGGTTTAGGGAAGAGGTCTGCTAGTTGAATCTCAGAGGGAACATGATTAACTTGTAAGTCTTTCTTCATAACCCTTTCTCTAACAAAGTGAAAATCTATCTCCACATACTTTGTTCTTGTATGAAGAACATGGTTGGAAGCCAAAGAAATAGCTAAAGTATTATCACAGTACAAAACAAGAGCATGTTTCTAAAAGATGTGTAGGTTTTCAAGAATTTATCTTAACCAGGTTAACTCAGCTGCTGTATTGGCTAAAGACTTGTACTCTGCTTCAGTGGATAAGCGAGCAACCATGGACTGCTTCTTAGTATTCTAAGAAAATGCATTAGGACCAAGGAAAATAATGAAGCGTGAAGTAGAGCGCCTATCAGAGAGGTCTCCAGCCCAGTCAGCGTTTATAAAAGCCTACAAATGAAGAGAATCAGGTTTAAATAGGAGACCATGGTCAATAGTTCTTACAATATACCTGAGGATCATCTTGACCGTAGCAAAGTGAGCTGTGGTGGGAGAATACATGAATTGGTATACCCTATTAACAAAAAAATATATATCTGGATGAGTAAAGATGATGTATTGAAAACTGCCAACAATACTCTTATATAGAGTAATAGAGTAATATCAGATAAAGGTGAGCCAACATGACTGTACAAAGGAGACTTAGTGCTGCAAGCTGACTGACATGGTTTGCATTCAAGAATTCTAGCCTTTGCAAGAAGATCTCTTAAATATTTGTGTTGACTCACAAAGATTCCAAAAGTCATCCTACTAACTTCAAGGCCTAAAAAATACCTTAGCTCTCCTAAATCAATCATATCAAACTCATTTTGTAGGGTATGCATAAGATGATCAATACTCATTATCAGTCCCGCTAATTACAATGTCATCAACATAAAGAAGAACATATGTGAGAGAATGAGATGTAGCATGAACAATCAAAGAGCTATTTGCAAGAGACCTAACAAATCCTGAAGAAAGAATATGACTTGTGAATTTCTCAAGCCATGCTCTTAGAGAGCCTGCTTTAGATCATATAAAGACTTGTTAAGCTTACAAATATAATTAGGAAAATTTGGATTAGTGAATCCAGGAGGTTGACTCACGTAGACTTCCTCATTTAGGAGCCCATGCAAGAAGACATTCTTGACATCTAACTGTCTCAAAGACCAACCTTAAGTCGCAACAAGAGATAAAAGGATTCTTATTGTAGGTTTTTTTACAACTTGGCTAAAGGTCTCCCCATAATCTAGGCCAGCTTGTTAGTGGTACCCCTTTGGCTACCAATCTAGCTTTATATCTAGCAATGGTTCCATCTGGGTGATACTTCAATTTGTACACTCATTTGTAACCAATAAGGTTCTTATGAGCTGGAAGAGGAGCAAAGGTCTAAGTGTTTTATGAAAGAAGGGAGTTTTACTTAAGTTGCATAGCTTTAGTCCACTCATGACTTTTGACAGTAGTAGTGAAAGAGCTAGGTTCACTAGGTGAGGAAAAAGCAAGTAAGGCTCTCTTTTTTGAGATACTAGACTTAGACCTAGTTTGCATGGGGTGAATAGATGAAGTTTGACGTTGGGAAAGAGGGTTAGATCTGGAAATAGTTAAAGTAAATGTGAGATCAGGAAAAGCCCTAGAATCCTGTCTAACAGGATGCAAAGCAGAATGATCATCAGAATGTAAAGTATGTGAAGTAAGTGAACTTAAATCATCATGCAAACTAGTGCTGGTGCGGGTAGTATTAGTGATATCATTGTGCAGCAAAATCAATATCAGAAGGTAAACCAGCAACTTCAGTAGATAAACACGCATTTTCTGTAGACAAAATAGATAAACCAGAATCAATTTGAAGCTCACTAACTATCCCATAAATAGTATGCAAATTAGGACTAGATTTATCAATAGGGTTAGAAGCAATAGACAAAGAAGGAGAATAGAAGTCAAAACCTGATGAAGCTATAGAAGAAAAGTAGGGCAAGAGAAAATTATAAAACTTAGAGGGATCCTGAGGAGAACCTGTAGAAGAGATACTAGTAGTGGAAGAGGAAGAAGCTAAAGGAAAAGTATTTTCACAAAATAAAACATGCCTAGCAACATAGTACCTTTTACTAACCCTATCATAACACATGTATCCTTTTTGGTTTATAGCATATCCCATAAACACACATTGAACAGTCTTAGTTTGGAACTTGTTTTGCATATAAGATCTTAGATTAGGATGACAAGCACATCCAAACACCCTATGGTGTTTATAGTCTGCAGATTTCCTAAACAATCTGTCAAATGGTGACTCATTCTTTAACATAGCACTAAGCATGCGATTAACTAAATATGCAGCAATGGAAAAAGCAAATTCTAGAATGTATGAGGCATAAAAGCATGATGTAACATAGTAAGGCATGTCTCAACTAGGTGTCTATGCTTCCTCTTAGCAATGCCATTTTGCTTAGGGGGTATAAGAATAAGGTTTTTGGTTTGTTATGCCATTTTCAATGAAATAAGACTGAAAATTGAGGCTGGTGTACTCACCACCTCCATGAGACCTACAAATATTTATTTTAGTAGAAAACATATTCTCAACAATAGGCTTGAATTCATTAAAAATAGAAAGAACCCCAGACTTATGTTTAATGGGGAAAATCCAGGTCAACCGTGACATATAATCAACAAATATCACATATAAACGATGACCAAGTAAAGAAGTGGTGGGTGCAGAACCCCATACATCACTATGTATAACAGATAAATGAGAAGTAGAGATAGAATCTGAGGCATTGAAAGGTAAACTGATCATTTTATTAGTCATACAGCTACAATAAAGACAATTATTCAAATTCAATGAAGTACAAGAAATGTTTTTTGTATTCAAGATTTGCTTAACAATACTAATAGTGAGATGGCCTAACCTATAATGTCAAAGAAAATCAGAATGTTTGAAGCCAAGAAATGCCATAGTATGGTTCTGAATGGTTGTAGGGATAGGATATAAGCCACTTATATATGGCCCTTTATGTAAAATTTATCCTGTGGCCTAGTTCTGAATACAAAAAAGATAAACATCAAAATAAAACACACAATTGTTATCTAGGCAGAATTTATGCACAGACAAGGATTAGAAGCAAGTTGCGGCACACAATAAACTTGTGACATATGAAAAGATCTAGAAGAAATGTTTAGAATGCTAGAGCCTGTATGAGATATAGGCAAATAGTTCTCATTACTAACATAGATGCTCTCATCACCATTATATTCAATTTTTATAGCCAGATTGCTTAGGTTAGGTGTAAGATGGGTGTTCCACCCTGTGTAAGTGAGCCATACATGTGAATATGAAATATGTGAAGCTTGGCTTTGAGTTGTCATGGCAGAAATATTGTTGGAAGGACTTCGACATTGGTAGGAGAAGTTGAGCCTATGATTGCAGTCCAGGGCACTATATCCCATTTTTTTGATAAATTTTCCATTGAACCTTGCTTGTCTGTGAGTTGGAGAAACCATCTTGGCTCACATTTGAGTTCTTGCTAAGGATTTGTGAATTCTTCCTTGGAAGAGAACCAAGAACTGATGGGGAAGAAGAATTCCAGTTTTTTGTTCTACCCCTTCTCCCAAAATTGAATATACCAGAATTATTCTTGTTACCTCTAAATTTTCTGAAGCCGCGTCCTCTATTTGTTCCTCGGTTATTGTTATATAAGGCAAGAAAATTGTATTCTAAAAGGGATTATCAATATGCTTTTGTTGGCTCTCCAAGAATTACTTCTCTACTTGAAAATGACATGGAGTTCTTCAAGTGACAAAGGTTATGCCCTTGTACTTATAGATGTTCTAATATTGTTATACTCACTTATGAGCGTATTGATTGGGTAGATAAGGGTTTCCTCATATTTTTGTTGGGGGTTATGCTCTCAAAGCATGTGTATTGACTTTTTGATATGAAATTTACTGAGCATTACATTTTCTTATAATTGTTCTTTTAAATTATTGTTGAATAATTTATATAAATATCTAAAAATTTAATATTCATTAATGAGACTATGATCTTGTATAAGTACGAGAGGAGTAATATCATAGATAATGAATAAAATTGTCAGCAACATATTCAAGTATAGAATCTTTAATAAATGGTTGCTAGTACGGTTCACTAAGCATTATGAATGCGTGTGATCTAGATCCGGATCATTGATGTAGATAGAGATCTTAGTGAATGTATTTTATATAATGAGATTATATATGACTGGAATGATGTGAATTAATATCTTTATCAATGTGTCATTTATAATAAAGATTCAATACACATCAATTTGATGATCATATGTAGATTAGTCTGAATCCTGAGTAGTCATAAACTCATATACATGTCTACTGGATATTTTGATTCGATCGTTAAGGTTTTTTTTTATAAAATAAGCTAGTGACTTTGTTTTGTAGATACAGTGATATGCATGGCTGGGAATATGATCTTACAAGATTTGAAATCCAAGCTTTCCTAACGGATCATATATTGATTTTCTTAAGTGTTAATTCTGGATCTGAATGGTTATTTGAGCTCAAATTTATAATAAGATTATTAATTAGCCATTCACTAGTGGATTAATGATACTTAAGGATCAATATGTAGTTAGAAGGGTAAATGGTAATTTTGACCAGTTCTAATTTACAAACCAATAATTGAAGGATAAAACTACATGAATTGATTATATTAGTGGACTACACGAGAATACTCTGTAAATACAATCTATAATCTCTAATAATACAATTTCATATTTATAGTGGAGTAATTTTGTAACTAACAAATAAGATTATTAAATTAAAAAGTTTAATTAATAATCTTGTTTATTGAAGCTTAGGATTATTGGTCCATGGTCCCCAAATCAACTCTATACTACACATTCTAGGGTGTGAATATTTCAGGACATGAGAAAAAGACTAACTTGCAAAGGAATTTTGATTTTAGGGCAAGTACATAATTATGAAATAATTATGTGTGATTAATTAATTGAATTATATATATATAATTATTGGAATTAATTTAAATATAAATAATTATCGATAAATAAGATAGAATATCTAATTTGTGAAATTAGATAATTAAATTATTATTAGATAATATTTTGGATCAACTAAATCTATTATTTGTGAAATAACAGATAATTTAGTTAATATGACTAATCGAATATGTTAATTTTGAATTAAGTGGTATCTAGATATTTATCTAATTAAAATAAATATTTAATTTATAATAATTGTCATGTGTCAATCACTGATTGGACATAAACGTTTAACATGTTTTGTTGTAGTGTCACGTGGCATACAATAGTGGGGGTGCAACACTGTAGTGTCAGGTGGCACTAGGAATTTGTAAATTTATTTTGAATATCTATTATAATTACTCCGATTGCGAGAAGACGAACAACGCACGAGACGAATGACAGAGGAAAAAGAAAATAAATTGGAATTCTTTTAGAACTTTGGCCCCGGCATCGAACATTTGGTTTCCGGCGCTGGCGGCGGCAGTTGGCGGTTGGTGGTGGCAGTGGCCGGCCGGTGGTGATTGGTGGCTGTAGGAGAGTCCTATCATTGGTGGCAACTGTTTGAGGAAGTTTCGTAGAAACTCTGATACCAACCAACCCTATCATGATAGAGTTTGATGATAACCCTATCTCTATCTATTTTTCTTTTAAAGTTTGAAATTATTGTAATTTTAAAATTAAATATTTAATTTTATTAAAATTAGAAATTAATAGGTTGATTGGGTTTGACTCAAGTTTGATAAAATCAAATAAATTTATTTGACTAAGTCAAAGTCAACTAATTTTAAAGAGATAATTATATAAATTAATTTTAATTAAGAAAAAGAGTGATCTTAATTAAATAGATTTTTGTTCAAAGCTTGAATATTACGAAGATGGACATAAGGAGGAGAATGCAATATTTAGAAAATATGTATTTTTGAAGTCTGCTTCGTAATTTTATTTCTTTATTTTAAGGGTTGTAATTTAGAAATACCCAATAGTCACTCGGTCCATTACTATTTTATTTAATTGATAAATAATTTTTTTAATTATTATGTTTGATAACATGTCTATGCATTAGTCGATCACATGACATGCATGAAAATCTCACATTGTTTTATTTAATCATGCATCTCATCAATAGAAATATGATTTATTAAGATTGTCATAGTATGTTTATATGTATTGTTTTATAAAATCAATTGCATATAAACTGTTAAGTTTTAATTAGTTAGAACTTGGTAACCACACCACATTAAGGGTTATAGTAACATTTAGGATAACCGACTTTAGTAAAAGAGTTATATTAAAGTTTGATGAATATAATTAATTAGTTAATCTAAGTTCACCTAATTATGACTTATGAATTTTAGAAGGTTAAATGAACTTAGACCAATAAGATTGACCTAACTGATTATTAAATATTCATAGGGTTATTATTTTTACTAGTAATTAATTTGGAATTAATTAATTAGTTAAAACTGGAAACACATAATCTTAAAATAGTGAGTGGAAGAATGTTCACATGTTAATGTAACATATGATTTCGAGATGGTTTTGTATTCATCCCCCTAAAGAAGTTTTCGAGCTGTACCAATACCAACGTTGGACTTCTTAAGAAGATATGAGGAAGTGAGGTAATTTATTTTTTACCGACCCTAAGGCAGCATATTCTAAATCAAGTCATGGAATCTGATATAATGGGTTACACTCATAAAGTCATAATTAAGTTTTCATGTGGATAGTTGTCATTTGACCAAACAAGCGATACCTTATTGTTAAAAGAGAAAATATGAGATATTTTAAGTTTTAATTAATAGGGATGAGAATGTCTCATAGACATTCTGAGGTTAATCTGACTGACCCTAAGGCAACACATTAATCATTAGGTTGTTTTATCATAATTAGTAAATGTTAAATTTTGTGTGTTTATTATGTTACATCCATGCATCACGTTTACTTTTTAAATTCTAGATATTTATCAATTATATTGAATCTTGTATGTTTTAAATTTCAGTTATCATTATTATGTCAACCATGGGTAACCCTATTAGTGCTTTACTAGCTCTCGAGAAATTGAATGGTGATAATTTTGTACGTTGAAAATCAAATATGAACTTAATGCTAATTTGTGAGAATCATAAATCCGTTCGTACTGAGGAATGTCCTGAGGAGCCCCCTGCTAATGCCCCTAAGAATGTTGGGGACAAATATGATGCTTGGATCATATCAAACAACAAGGCGAAGTGCTATATGCTTATGAACGTGAATGATATTTATGAGAACCAAGCATGAAAGCATGGAAACTGCCTATAAGATTATGAAATCTTTACAGGCTAGGTTTAGGCAGCAATCTGATCAAAGTAATTATGAGGTCACTAGGAGTTATATGACAACTATGATGAGAAATGGTACTTCTATGCGAGAACATGTTTTGAACATGATTAATATAATGCACGAGGTAGAAGTACATGGGGTGACCATTGATAAGCGAACTCAAGTTAGCATCATATTGGAGTCGCTCACACCATCTTTTTCTACGTTCACAACCAACTATGTTATGAACAAGTTGCAATTCAACATGACCTAATTGTTGAATGAACTGCAGAATTTTGAGTCAGTCAACCTTAGAATGACCAAAGAGAGTGAGGCAAATGTTGTCGAGCAAAAGCCTTCTTCCATTGTTAATAGTAACAAGAGGAAGAAGATCCATGAAAATGACAAAGGTAAGAACAAGAAAAGGAAGAAAGCCAAGACCATCAAAAGCTAAGAAGAACAAGAAAGATAGCAAACCCAAAGAAAAATGTTTTCACTGTGGGGTTGAAGGTCATTGGAAGAGAAATTATCACAAGTATCTCTCTGAGCTGAAAAAGAAAGGTAATATTATTTACTTGTACTAGAAGCTTTCTTAGTGGAATATGATTTATCATCCTGGATACTTGATTCAGGAGCCACTAATCATGTATGTTCTTCTTTGCAGATACTTGATTTGTCAAGGAAGTAGAGCTGGCTGATCACGGCCATTTTGAGAGTTGACAGTGGTGCGCTCGTGTTAGCTAAAGCATTATGGACAGTCCATTTACTTTTTGGATATAATTATTTTATTTTGAACAATGTTTATTATATTCCTGGATTTTTGAGAAATTTAATTTCTCTTTCATTTTTGCATGAATTTTTTTTCGAAGTTTCCTTTATTAATAAAGAGTTTATTATTTCAAAGAATGGATTCGATATTTGTCTTGCAAAAGTTATAAATGAACTGTATATGCTTAAACCAACTGAACACGCATTAAATAATTCTGAATAATTTAAAGTCTACAATTAACAGACGACATATAGTTTCTCATGATGATGATAACAAATATCTTTGACGTCTTAGGTTGAGACAGATTAATCTAGATAGGTGAAATAAGTTAACAAAGTATGGTGCTTTGGAAGAACTAAAAGTTGGAACTCTTCCTGTTTATAAATCCTGTCTAGAAGGTAAAATGACCAGGAGACCTTTCGCAGGAAAGGGCCAAAGAACCAAGGAACCACCTCAACTAGTACATAATGATGTATGTGGACCGATCAATGTACAAGCTAGATGTATGTATGAGTATTTCATCACCTTTATTGATGATTGCTCAAGATATGGTTATACTTACCTAATGCAAAGAAAGGCTGAAACTTTTGGAAACTTTAAAGACTTCAAAGCTGAAGCTGAAAAGTAATTAGGTAAATCATTGAAAATCCTTTGATTCGATCGAGGTGGTGAATACTTGGATTCGAATTCATAGATTATTTGCTGGAGTGTGAAATCGTATCCCATCTTACAACGCCTGGAACACCACAGCAAAATTATGTTGCAGAGAGGAGAAACCAAACCTTATTGGATATGGTTAGGTCTATGTTAAGTTACTCATCACTGTCATTTACATTTTGGGGATATGCATTACACACGACAACTTACATTTTGAATGTAGTGCCCTCTAAGTCTATAAGCAAGACACCGTTAGAGTTATGGAATGACTCCAAACCTAGTTTGTATCATTTCCGTATATAGTGGTGTCCAGCTCACATTCTTAGACCTAAGACCGAAAATTTGGACTCAAGGTCTAAGATATACATATTCGTAGGTTATGCTCCAAAGGCTAGATGTGGGTCTTTTTATAGTCACAAGGATCCAAAGGTGCTTATATCGACAAACCTTCCTTGAGCATGACTATATGCAAAACTATAAATCTCCTAGCAAAGTAGTTCTCGAGGAATTAGGGGCTGATGAAATCAAACCACTTTCAATTTCTAGGGATAACGACAAACCAGATAAACCACAGTTCCTGCAAAAGAAACCCCGGTGCAATGTTGTAGTGGAAGGGTTGTGAGACAACCAGTTCGTTACGAACTAGAGACACATGTCCTAGTGTCAGACACTGATAATGACGATCTATTATCATATGAAGAAGCACGGATAATCCTGAAAAGAAGAAATGGCAAGATGCCATGAACTAGGAAATGGAATCTATGTATTTGAATTCCGTCTGGGTACTTATAAATCCACCTGAAGCTATCAGACTCATTGGATATAAATGGATTTTCAAGAAAAAAAGTGGTGTGTATGGAAAATAGAGACTTTCAAGGCACAGTTAGTAGCCAAGGGCTATACACAAAGAGAGTGAGTCAATTATGAAGAGACATTCTCCCCTATGGCCATGCTAAAATCCATTCACATCCTTTTATCCAAAGCCGCTAGTTTTCACTATAAGATATGGTAAATGGAAGTCAAGACAGTTTTTTTGAATGATTCTTTAAAGAAAACATCTATATGATGCAACCAGAAGGGATCGTACAAAAGGGGTAAGATTAGAAAGTATGCGAGTCGCTTAAATCCATTTATGGATCAAAGAAAGCATCTAGATCTTGGAATTTTACTTTTGATGAGATTATAAAGTCTATGGCTTTGAGAAAAATATTGGCGATGCATGTGTTTATAAATACATCAAAGATCATATAGTGATTTTCTTAGTTTTTTATGTTGATATACTACTCATTAGGAATGATGTGAAAATTCTATCAAAAGTAAAGAAGTGGTTAGCTGAGAAATTCTAAATGAAAGATTTGGGAGAATAGAGCTATGTTTTGGGCATCCAAATAATAAAGGATAGAAAGAACAAGCTCTTAGCACTTTCTCAGGCATTTTATATTCATAAGGTGCTGGAGAAATTTTCTATGGAGAATTTCAAGAGAGGTCAACTACCAACCAAACATGGAATTTTCCTATCCAAAGAACAATGTCCTAAGACACCTCAAGAGGAAGAGAATATGAGAAAGATTCCTTATGCTTCAGCAGTTGAAAGTCTCATGTATGTTATGTTGTGTACGAGACCAGACATATGTTATGGAGTGATTATTGTCAGTCGTCATCAATCGAAGCTAGGTTCTGGCACTGGGATTGCATTAAAGTACATTCTCAAGTATCTTAGGAGAACGAGAAACTATATGCTTGTTTTTATTCAGGTGGAAACCTGAACCCCACTGGATATATTGATTCTGATTTTCAATTAGACAGAGACAATCAGAATTCGACATTTGGATCAGTATTCACCCTAGATGGAGGAGCTATAGTATAGAGAAATATTAAACAATCCAGCATTGCATATTCCACTATGGAAGTCAATATATAGCGGCTTGTGAAGCTGCATAGAAGCGGGAAGACTCAGAAAGTTTTATATTGATCTGGAAGTAGTTCTAGATATGAACAACCACTAATCCTATACTATGACAATAGTGGGGCGGTAGCAAATTATCTAAGAAAATGAGGAGTCATAAGAGGGGCAAGCACATATAGAGGAAATATCATCTTATAAGAGAGATCGTGTATCGAGAAGATGTGGCTGTTATGAAGGTAGTGTCGGAACAGAACCTGACTGATTCTTTTACAAAGACACTTCCTGCAAAGTCATTTAAAGGTCACGTGCATAATATGAGATTAAGAGAGATGCCCATTTTCTTTAGGACAAGTAAGAAATTGTTGGGGGTTATGCTCTCAAAGTATGTGTATTAACTTTTTTATATGAAATTTAATGAACATTACATTTTTCTTATAATTGTTCTTTTGAAATATTGTTGAATAATTTATATAAATATCTAAAAATTTCATATTCATTAATGAGACTGTGATCTTGTATTAGTACGAGAAGATTAAGATCATAGATGATTAATAAAATTATCAGCAACATATTAAACTATGAAATATTTAATGAATGGTTGCTAGTACGGTTCATTAAGCATTATGAATGCGTGTGATCTAGATTCAGATCATTGATGTGGGTAGACATCTTAGTGAATGTACTTTATATAATGAAATTATATATGATTGGACTGATGTGAATTAATATCTTTATCAACGTGTCGTTTATAATAAAGTTTAATACACATCGATTTGATGATCATATGTAGATTAGTCTGAATCCTGAGTGGTCATGAACTCTTATACATGTCTACTATATTTTTTGATTCACTCGTTAAGATTTGTTTATAAAACAGGCTAGTGACTTTTGTTTTGGAGATTCAATGATATGCATGACTGGGAACATGATCTTACAAGATTTGGAATCTAAACTTTCCTAACAGGTCGTATATTGGTTCCCTTAAGTGATAATTATGGACTGAATGGTTATTGAACTCAAATCTATAGTACGATTATAAATTAGTCATTCACTAGTAGATTAATGGTACTTAAGGATTAATAGGTAATTAGAAGGGTAAAATGGTAATTTTGACCCGTTCTAATTTACGAACCAATAATTGGAGGATAAAACTATATGAATTGATTATCAGTGGACTACATAAGAATATTCTGTAAATACAATCTATAATCTCTAAGAGTGCAATTTCATATTTATAGTGGAGTAATAATAAAATTAATAAATAAAATTATTTAATTAAAGAGTTTAACTAATAATCTGGTTTACTAGAGCTTAGGATTAATGGTTCATGGTCCCCAAGTCACCTCTATACTATACAGTTTAGGGTGTGAATATTTTAGGACATTAGAAAAGGACTAACTTACAAAGAAATTTTTATTCTAGGGCAAGTACATAATTATGAGATAATTATGTATGATTAATTAATTAAATTATTTATATATAAGTATAATTTTTGGAATTAATATATATATATATATATATATATATATAATTATTGATTATTTTTAATTATCGATAAGTGAGATAGAATATTTAATTTGTGAAATTAGATAAATAAATTATTATTAGATAATATTTTAGATTAACTAAATCTATTATTTATGAAAGAACATATAATTTAGTTGATAGGGTTAGTTAAATATGTTAATTTTGAATTAACTGATATTTAGATATTTACTTGATTAGAATAAATATTTAATTTACAATAATTTTCACGTGTCAATCATTGACTGAGTACTAGAGATTGACATGGACTACTGTAATATCACATGGTACTACAGTAGTGGGGGGCAACATTGAAGTGCCATGTGATACTGTAGTTGTGCACCATTATACAGTGGGTCCCACTGTATTGGGTAATTTGAAATTAAATATTATTTTTAATTTTTAATTATCTCTAAATATCTGATACGTCATTATCTAGAATAAGATACAAAATTTATTTTAATGACATCAGTTGATCATATCATCAATTAGAGAATCAGTTCATCAATCAAGAGTTGAGAGAAGAACACAAATTCACAAAAAAATGGTTTTTCTACGATTAAGAGTTAATCAAAATCTCTAAAAAAACATCATCATGTTCTTTTAGAGAATCGTCTCACAAAAAATGTTCTTAGTAAAATCTCTTGATATCATGTGTTGAGTGCATCTAAAGACTGAAAATTATCTTCAATATATTCTACGTGCACACACACATCCTAGTGCATTGAGAATTGACTTAGAAGATATTGGTGTGGATTTTAGAGTCTACTGATCGTTGGAACGATTTCTTGAGAACGGAGAATTGGTCAGTTTCACGAGGACGCTTGATTTAGACTATAAGAGGTATATGATTCCTAACTTTGTATGTTGTTAATTTAATATATAAATATATAACGGATCATGACTAATTGAAAAGTGTCTTCAATAAAAAGTTTTTTGTTACGTGACGTTGCGTAATTTTTGTTTTAATAAAAGATTCGATTTTTATTAAAAGTTTTGATTTTAATATGGCTGTGCGCCACACGCTTCCGCCGCGCACGCGCCGCGACAACCAACACTTTTATGTTCACCGTGACTGCAGCAAGTTTGTCTTTGATCTCCTGCATTCGTTGAATGTAGGTGTCGATATTCTCATAAGTCTTCTTCGTCATAGATTGTAAATATTACTTAAGTTGGAGAACGTTGGTTCTAGAAATTGAAGAGAAGCGCGTCTCGATGGAGTCCCAGACTTCCTTTGAAGTCTTGCATCCCACAACATAAGAAAGTGCCATAGGGGAGAGCGTCGCATTGATAAGTGTCATGAGAGCTTGGTCCTATGCAACCCACAGATCATATCTTGGATCCCTGATTTGTGTTCCTTTGCCATTGACAGTCTTGAACATTGACTGACATTTAATTATACCATCCATATATCTAAATACCAAATGTGCCTTCGAGATCAATTTAACTTGATATTTCCAAATTACCTGATTGAAATCAGGTTACAGATGTTAAAGAGTAAGAAAATTATAGAGGGATGATCAACTTTAGAATTCATGGTAATGGGAGGAAGATTGACAACATCTTGTGTCGAAGAGGATGAAGGCTGGTTTGAGAGTTGGGTTGAAATCCCACTCTGTTTTCAACATTGTCTTGAGTTTCTGAAGATGAGTTTTCTTCAAGGTCTACCATGGTGAGTAACGTTAGTTTGTCTGCTCTGATACATGAAGAGGAGTATGAAATGTAGAAGTGAGAGTCTTGATCTACAACGATCAAGAAGGAGGAAGAAAGAAGAGAAGAGTTGTGCAGCAATAAGAGAGAAAGAATAAAGGAAACTCACTTTTTCATTAACCACAAAAGGCAAAAAAAAAACAGAGAAAATATACAAGAGGATTACAACGGCTATAATGAGTAAAAGACTAAACTACCGTCAAACAGAATAACTAACTAAACAAACTATATTACTTAACAAGGAACTCTATTGCCAGACACACTAATATATATGTAGAAAATTATTGTACATTTAACTAAGTCATTGCTGTTAATAACATGCTTGGAAATATTTAGATGTTTAATATGCTGAACAATAGAGGATGAAAAGATTAAGACGTCATCTATATAACATATAATAAATGCAGTGTAAGCATTAAATATATCATTCATGATATGTTGGAATTTAGGAGGACCATTTTTAATTCCAAAGGATAAAAAATTTCATTCATAATGACCAAAATGTACTGTAAAGATAGTTTTATACATGTCTCGTTCAGCTATTTGTATTTGCCAAAATCATAAAATCTGTCAAGCAGATCTTTTTTATTCGGTATAAGATATATAATCCAATTTAAAGAATCATTAAGAGATTTATAATTGATTACTAACCTAGCTGATCCTCTTTCAATCTCAGCATTTTTATTGACATAAAAGCCAGTACAACTCCAAGGAGTTTACAAGACCTAATTAACTTTTTCTGTAGAAGGGATTCAATTTCTGTTGTGCATATCTCTAAATATTACTTTTTCATCTGGCTAGGTCTGAATTTAGTAGGAATATTTTTGTCATTAAAATCTGGATTATAAGGTAGATAGATGATATGTTTCTTTCTATCCCAAAAGGCATTAGGGATATCACTATAGATTTCTGTTTTAAATTCATGTAGAATTATCTTTACTTTATTATGTATTCTAGGTTGTTATATACGTTGATCAATAGTCAGAAAGTGGGTTTCTTTCTATATCAAATTTAACTGGTTATTTTTGTCCACAATAAGATGATTTATGAGATCAACCTCATTTGTATACGGTTTTGTAATGTATTCAAAGGTAATATCAGAATTGTTAATGACTATATGGATACCTGAGCAATCAATATGGGTAATAGGCATAATAGAATTTAAAAAGGGATTGCCTATAATAATACTTTGTGTCATGTTCTTGATTAACACAAATGATGCAGATATGCAAGCACCCTGTTTGCATACAAAAGCTTCAAATATTTTATACTGGATTCTCATAGAATTACCACTTGCACTCGTAAGGGATTAAGTGGTTTCTGGAAATACTTAATCGGGATTAATCCTTCATAAATGTAGTCCATATTAGCACCACTAGCAACTAAGACAATGACGTCTGTAATGATGAAATCGGGTTGATCACTAAGGTAATCTTAGTATATCATTTCTGGAAGTTACTTGGTTAAGAAGAAATAAATAAGGATTATTATCCTTTGTCTGATCTGGAGTTTGACTGGGCTGATCTGGTGAAGTCTGATCTTGTGAAGTCTGATCTGGTGAGGGTACTAAGTCTACAGAGGTTTTCCCTTTGGTAGTGGACTATTTAAGGAGATTGATATCCTGAGAAAGGATTTGATTAGCAGTTTTCAGCTGCTGAATTTTAGACTTAATGATATTAATTTCCATTTCAGATCAGAAATGGTAGCAAGCTTGTTAGGTAAAGAGTCTTGTTGAATACGGTTTAATAGATATTTTATGGTGTAGTTTTCAACGGGTATGATCTCAAGAGTAGTGTAAGACTTGTAACAAGTTTCTAAAAAGTTTAATTTCATTTTGGATCAGTTATCTGGTCAGTTGTGGAGAGAAGAGATTGTTGGATATCAGTTAAGACATTAAGTCCTAGTCTAGTTAGATCTAGACCGTTCATCTCAACTATTGCCTTCCAATAGTTGGTTTCAGTAATTGTCTTACATGTCTTAGAGGAGCAACAGGGCTTGTCTAGTTGGACAGATGTGGTAGAAGAGTCAAACTAAGATGCATAGATATGTGCTACGTCATCATCTGTACTATCTTCATTAGAACTGTCTTCAAAGAGATAATTTAGGATTTTCTGTTGAATATCTTCATCAAATGATAATTCATGGAGTATTTTCTTAAATTTAGATTGGCATTTATTCACAAAATATCCTGATAGGCCACACTTATAGCAGGTGGCTTTGGTTTTGGAATTACTGGAGTGAGATTTCTTCAGATGTGGCATATCTCTATGTCTAGACTCTTTATGTCTAGATTTCTTTTTAGAAAAGTATTTTCTATGAGATTTATAGGGCCTAGACGTGGAAGTCCTATGAGGTTTTGAAGGAGAAGGATACTGAATTTTAGTATCATAGGCAAATTGATTACAAAATTCACCTAATTCTTTTCTGTTATCAAGGTTTTGATGTTTCATCATATGCTGTAATTTCATATCATTGCAAAGTCCTAGTCCTTCTTCAATGACTTGGGCAATGAGATGGCCATAGGTATATTGGTCATATGGAATTCCATTTGATCATGTTTATCTCTGAGTTTTCTACGAACTCGTTCAACAAAAAGGTTTGGGAGATCATCAATGAATTTAGCCTTCCAGTGTTCACTATTAGCGTCACCTGTTTGCATGACTTTCATAAGAAAGACATTTTTATATGAACAAAAGTGGGTTAAAGAGAGGCATCTCAGATTCTGTAAAAGTTCCCAATGTTTGTCACTATTGATAATTCCTGGGCCAAGAAAGTGATGGGTGATGGATTGGGCCAGAGTATAACAAGCATTTTCAGTTCTGGTCTGGGTACCAGTGATAGGGTCAATGTTCATATTAAAGGAGCTTAAAATTTCTAAACATTGATTTTCAGTGAGACAATTGTCCCAACATCCCTTAAGTGTTCCCGTGAAACCATTGACCAAGAACTGACAGATCTGGTGATCTGTATTATCATTCTATTTTTATAGAGAAGAGTACATAATCATTTGATGGGTGGTTTCAAATACTTGGTACTCAGATTTGCCATCTATGTTCCATTCATAGATGGTTAAACCATGATAGGATTTTTGTGAATGAAGGAAATCTTCTTCATACAAGAGGTCCTGAGGGGTAGGTCTCAGATAATAATACCTACTAGGTCTTGTTAACACCATACGAGTAGTAGGTCTTTTAGAGTACGAAGAGGAGAGTTTATTTATAGTGTCATCAAAGTTTTTCTGGATATCAAGAATTTGACACAATAAATTAAGACACTTGACTTGTCTTCACCGTGGTCCACTTTTGAGTCTCAAGTAGGGTGGAGGGAGTAGTCGTCTTGTTGCTGGTAGGTCCTACTATTTAAGTTGAGAACAATACACTGCAGTATGTGTGAGTAAATATTTTTGTTAGTGATCCGATGGATCAATTAGAGTTACTGCAGGCTGGTTTCCTCCCATATACTCTCGCTGAATGTGCTTATTTATACTTGCTTTGAGGGGTGAATCATCCTGATTCATCATGTTCAGTTGACCTGAGCAAGTTTCAGGTGTGGAAATCTTGAGATTTTTACTTTTTCCCATAAGGGTTTCCATAAAATCACCCTCATTCTTACTAGATTTTAGTTTAAAATTTTGGACATCAAGAGGAGGCTTGAAAGTGATAGGTTCAAAATTAAGTTTGTGTTTTTCAACTAGATGAGGTTTAGTAACCTGTGTCTCCTGAATTGGACAACCTGGTCTCTATCCTATTTAACTATGTGCCAACATTTTGAAGGAAGAGATTGGTATAATTATTCAGTTTGGTTAAGGGTATAACATCTTTAACCTTAACAGAATCCTTATGATGACCTTTTCTAGGACTTCAATATAGGGGTTAATAACTAAAAGTTTCTGATTCCCATTACCTAGAACAAGCTCTGAGGATAAATGTGGTGGATGAGTAGATTGGTAGGTTTTACCACTTGTGGTAATCCAAGTCTTTTGTATGTTAGATAAGACTTGTAACTGTTGGTCATCATGTATTTTGAGATTTAAAGTAAGCTGGTAGTACCATTCAGGAAAAGACTGAACCGCTGATCTCATTCTAATTGGTAGTAATAAAAGTTTTTAAGATCTAAAAGCCGTTGAGAATTATGGTTGGAAAAATATAAATTTTTAAAATCCTGATACTTCGGTTGCATAAAATCCTAGTGAAGATTTTGTCTTAAAACACTTTTGGGTGTAAAATCCATTAAATATTAAATTACATGTCATTGGCGGTTGGGCTATTTGGCCTTCTGTTGGATTCATAAACACCATGATGTATTTGATTGTCAGATATGTGGATTCCTTTGATATAGACCTTAGGGATAAAAGAATTTTTAGATCCTATAGGTTCAGCTATAGATTGTCTAGAGGATTTTGGAATGTCAACTTTATAAGGGGGAATATTTCTATTACTTAGACTAGAAAGTCTCTTAGTCAAAAGTTTCTGGAAACGAAGATAAACATTATCTCCTTGGGTTTGAATGACATCTTCGATGGATTATCTTATGATAAGTCTGGTGGGTACGACATTAGGAATTTTCCATGTGTTAGGGAAAGTCAGTTCAGACCAGGGTATCATACGAGGAACAAAAACCTGGCTGTTGAAGAGATTAGTATCAATAAGGACTGTATGTCCTTGCTCGCTTTGCTTCTGGGTGTAAGGATTTAAAGTTGTAAGAATCTTAAGATGAATCCTAAATAGGATTGCAAAAGGAGAAGATCCTGGAAGATAATCATAGTCATGTGATTGAACTCTCAATTCAAAAACTTTGGCTAGATTGTTGTCAGAAAGAACAATATATAGATTCGGATAAATATTTAAATAGACTGGTCCATGAGATAAACTAGTCTCTATAGCTCCCATAAGTGAGGCTTTCCAATTCAAACATCTACCATCTCTTAGGGTGCATTGTATACTGGTGTTCTGACCTAATAAAGTCAAAGGTTTGAATGCAATTTGAACAAGTCCTATATGTAGATATTTTTTTTACATCTTGGTAAGCAATTAATTCGGTTATCTCAGAGGTTGAGGCTATAGTACTAGCTAAGCTAGTGATAGAAGGCAAGCTCAGTTCAGATATGTCTGATACCAACTTAGGGCTAACCAACACGCACCTCTTAAGTGAGGGGGATAACCACGATGGACCCAGTCAATTCAGATAACAAAAGAACTCATAATTAGCACGCCTGTCAACGTTTTACATGGGTCAATAGTCCTAACGCAATCCCTGCTCAACGGACCTTACCAATACGCGACTTGGGTGACGTCCCACCAATTATTCATTGATTGTTTTATGAATTTACTGTAGTCTATAGGGATTGCTTCATCATCCCTAATAGCTACATATTGAGTGCCTTTGAGTTGGCATGGATCATGGATACTAGAGATTATAGTAAAGGTTATATTAGGTTTAATTTATCACATACATGGTCTCATGAATAGCTACTATTTGAATTAAAAAAGAACACTTACTGTTGAGAGGAGCACTATAGAGCCCTTGAGAGCTGCAAGGTGATATTTCTTCAAGACTTGGTTAGTAACGTGGTATGTGCAATAATAGAGGAGAAGGAGTTTAGAGAGAGAGTAGAGGAAAAAGAGAGCATTTTATTTACTTAACACATGAGTTCCTAATACAAACTAAGGCTGCTAACTTCAAACTTCTAAAACTTGAAAAACTTGTTCTTCAACAAAGGGTGAAGATCCCTTATATAGATTACAAAAGTAACTATGGTGCATAAAAGTAACTATGGTACATAAAAGTAACTATAGTGCATAGTAAGATAATGAGGCGTGTCTGAGCTAAAGTCATCAATCCTTATCTTTAGTGAGTGGGAATCTACCGTTGATAAAATTAGATTTATCTTTTCTGTAGGTGGGAGGCAGCTGCATTATTTGCTTTCCTGTTGATGACTACTTTATCAAAGTAGTTTGGCTGCGTCTGTTAGTAGATTATGTTGAACTGGCAGATTAGACTTTGGCTTTGCCTTTCTTGTCATTTTCTATCTGTTCTGAAATGATGGTGGTCAATGAGTCCCAGAAGTCTGTAATTGATGGTTCTGGCAGATCTAATTCATCATCAGGGTCTTGGCTTTCTCCAGCTAAGATGCTGAAAGTGTTTCGTCAGGTAGGTCAGCTTAGTCTGCTGACTATGTTGTGAGGATGTTCCCATGGAGTTATCTTCACGAACAAAGACATGGAGAAATTGGTTTTTAACAAAATCCATTGTTTTGATTACTAATTCTTTGTCACTGAGACTAGAATATTTCTGCTTAATCAAGTTCTGAGGATTCAGAAATGGGTTTTCAGTTGGTGCTGGTAGGGCCTTAGGGATGGCTTCAAAGCATGCTTGAGAATGTACTTTGATTGTTTTTACCAGTACTGTTATGTGGTGATTCATTCCTTTATCCCACCATTTGGTAAAGAAGATAAGTTTGAGCATGGGGATGCCATTCTGATAGTCACATTTTAAATTCCATTTTCAAATCCAATGGATATTAAATTGGATGATAAAATGAATTAAGAATTTAGATATTGTTATATTTTTATTAACGGATAGAAGGGAATAAGTAGCATGCCATTCCCTAAATTCAGTTTGGATTTGTTCTAGAAGAATTTCAAAGGTAATAGAATGTATAGGTGAAGGATTCCATATAATCCCAATAACGGTATTTCACCTCATTTTGATGAATTTCAATTATCCTGGTTGTATGGGGATGAAGGCCCCATTGATTGATAGAAATAAGATTTCAGATGACAGTCTTACTAAAAGTAATTAGGCTGGTAGTTCTGTTTGAATCATTGAGAGTATGTCGAATCTCCATGGAACCAGATTGGACCATGATGACCTCATAGATATAATGGTAATGTTCAAATCTGGTCAGATACTGTTGGGTGGAGAGATATCAATTTTTAATCCCCCATAGATCTGACATCCATTTTTCATCATCGGTTTCAATAGTGAGGATAATTTCCTCAGAAATATTGTTGGGAATATACTATTCAGGTGTTAAGAGGAAATATTGTTGGGAATATACTATTTAGGTGTTAAGAGGACTTCTTTTGTACTCTTACGAGTAGCCTTTTGAACACTGAGGAATTCTGTTGGCTAAAAAATACCTTCATCCTGTTGTTGTAGATTGGTTCTGCCACGTCCTTGGCCACGTGGACCAAGACCACGAGTTCGGTTACTCATTCTATTGTCCCTGTAAATATTCATGAGTTGAGAAATCAGGGAGAGAATTCTGTTCACCTTTGATATATTCAATATCAATGTCAAATACGGATAAAATACTCTGCCAAGAGGCAAATATCTGTTTTGATTCAAGATTTTGCACATCTTTTTTAAATATTTGTTTAGCAGCAGAGCAATAAAATCGGATAAGAAAATGTTGATTTAGTAAATCATCTTGGAATTTAAGATTACATTTAACTATCGCTTAGCATTATTGTTTAATAGTAGGATAGTTTTTAGCTGGTCCTTTCCAAGTGCCAGTACCAATTTTGTACCAAGTGATAGTTTTTAGCTAGTCCTTCTTTCTGTTTATGGGTGAGTTGTTTGAGAATGCCTCCATAGCCTAAATTGGAAGCATCAGTTTCTACAATTTTGTACCAATTAAGATTAGGCAAAGATAAGCAGTATAGTTGTTTAATTTTTCTTTAATTTTCTTAATAGCTAGAGTATGTTTGGAGTCCAAGGAGCATGATTTTTCTGAAGTCTATTATGAAGAATAGCAGTGTCCTGGGATAACTGCGGGGTAAAAGTCATAGATATAATTAATACTCCCTAGAAATCTTTGAAGTTGGGTCTTATCCTCGATTTCATCTGAAATTTTAGAAGCGAAATCAATACTATGGTTAATAGGGATAATTGTGCCATTAGAGATATTATGGCCTAAAAAGCGTACTGTTGTTTAAAAGATTTTCATTTTACTGACAGATAGAACTAAACCATTTCTATTAATCACATGCTTAAAATGTTCAGATGTTTAATATGCTGATCTATAGAGGATGACAAGATTAAAACATCATATATGTAACAGATAATAAATGCAGTGTAAGCATTAAATATATCATTCATGATATGTTGGAATTCAGAAGGATAATTTTTAACCCCAAAGGGTAAAACATTCCATTCATAATGGCCAAAAGGTATTGTAAAGGTAGTTTTGTACCTGTCCTTTTCAACTATTTGTATTTGCCAAAAACCTGATTTAAGATCAAATTTGGAGAAGATTACGGAATCATAAAGTCTGTCAAGCAGATCTTTTTTATTCGGTGTGGGATATCTAATCCATTGTAAAGTATCATTAAGAGGTTTATAATTGATTACTATCCTAGGTGATCCTTTTTCAATCTCGACATTTTTATTGACATATAAGACAATACAACTCTAAGGAGACTTACTGGATCTAATTAACTTTTTCTGTAGAAGGGATTCAAATTCTTTTTTGCATATCTCTAAATATTCCTTTTTCATCTGACTAGGTATGGATTTAGTAGGAATATGTTTCTCATTAAAATCTGGATTATAAGGTAGAGATATGATATGTTTCTTTCTATCCCAAAATGCATTAGGGATATCACTACAGATTTCTTGTTTGAATTCATGTAAAATTGTCTTTATTTTATTTTGTATTGTAGGTTATTGTATACGTTGATCAATGGTCAGAAAGTGTATTTCTTTTTGTAGTAAATTTAACTGGTTTGTTTTATTATCAATAAGATGTCTTATGAGATCAACTTCCTTTGTATATGGTTTTGTAATGAATTCAAAGGTAATATTAGAATTGTTAATAATAGTATGGATACCTAACGTATCGATTCTGGTAATTGGCATAATAGAATTTAAAAAGGGATTGCCAAGAATAATACTTTGTGTCATGTTCTTGATTAACACAAATGATGCAGATTAGCAAACACCCTGTTTGTATATAAGTGCTTCTGGTATTTTATACTGGATCCTCATAGAATTACCACTGGCATTTGTAAGAAATTGAGTGGTTTCTTGAAAGTATTTGATAGGGATTAATCCTACGTGAATACAGTTCATATCAACACCACTATCAACTAAGATAATGATGTCTGTAATGATGAAATCGGGTTTGATTAGTAAGGTAATCTTAGTATACCATTTTTGGCAAGTTACTTGGTTAAGAAAAAATAAATAAGGATTATTATCCTTTGTCTGATCTGGAGTTTGACTAGGCTGATCTGGCGAAGTCCGATCTGGTGAAGTCTGATCTGGTGAGGAAGTCTAAACTGATATAGATATGTTTGATTCAGGTCTAATGAGTCCAATTAGCATAAATTAATAGAAAATAAATACGCAGCCAAACAAATGGGCAAAGCACAACAAATCTCAGGCACCGTGAAAATTTAGTAAGCATTCAAATCACTTCACATATTTATTTGATTTTTTAAAGAATAAAACTTCTGACTTAGATTCAAATAAAAAGGATTTATTTTAATTGTTTAAAAGGAAAAACAAAAAATTCAATTGATTACCTCACTTTGATGAGGAATAAGAAGGCCACGTAGAAATATCTTTTACAAAATCAATGCTTGAAAAAAATCTACAGAAGGTCACCCTCACCTAAACCATCTTAGGTGAGTCAAGGCACATTCTCATTGGTGACCTTACATACACCTCCACCTAAGCCATCTTAGGTGATCTAAGGCCCATCCTCGATGTGACCATTAGATCACCCTCACCTAAGTTGTCGTAGTTGATCCAAGGCCCATCCTCGTCGGTGACCTCAAGTTCACCCTCACCTAAGCCACCTTAGGTAACTCGATTCTCATCCTCGTTGGTAACCCCAAGCTCAGCCTTACCTAAGCCATCTTATATGACGTGAGGCACATGATGGAATCTGCAGCGACGCGCAACTGAAGGCTTGGTGGTGTTTTTAAAAAAAATTATAAAACGATAAACGGTCGCCACAAAATAACAGATTAGATAAGATTTAATATTATTTAATTTCATAAATCAAATATTTTGTCTAACTTATCGATCAACACAAAATAAATAGATAAAATTATTCAATTGTAATTTCTGAAAATTACATTAAATAATTTAATTAATTAATTCTTAATTAATTACACATAATTATCTCATAATTATGTATTTTACCTCAGAAATTTAATTCTTCTCGAAAGTTAGTCCGTTTCTCATGTCCTGAAAAATTCACACCCTAAACTGTGTAGTACAGAGGTGACTTGGGGAGCATCGACCCATAATTCCAAGCTCTAATAAATTAGATTATTAATTAAACTCTTTAATTAAATAATCTTATTTAATAATTCTATTATCACTTCACTATAAATATGAAATTGCACTCTTATTAATTACAGAATATATTTAAAGAGTATTCTCGTGTAGTCCATTGATATAATCACTTCATGTAGTTTTGTCCTCCAATTATTGAATCTTAAATTAGAGCTGGTCAAAATTATCATTTTACCCTTCTAATTACCTCTTAATCCTTAAGTACCACTAATTCACTAGTGAATGGTCATTTTATGATCGTATGATAAATTTTTGTTCAATAATCATTCAGTTTCAGAATTAACACTTAAGGGAACCAATATATGATCTTTTAGAAAAACTTGAATTTCAAATCTTGCAAGATCATGTTCCCAGCAATCCATGTCACTGATTCTCCAAAATAAAAGTCAATAATCTGTTTTACAAATAAAACTTAACGAGTGAATCAAAAGATCTAGTAAACATGTATAGGAGTTCATGACAACTCAGGATTTTGACTAATCTACACATGATCATCGATTTTGATGTGTATCAAATTTTTATGATAAACGGTAAGTTAATAAATATATTAATCCACATCGGCCATGTCCTATATATTCTAATTACATAAAGTAGCTTAACTAAGATGTCTATCCATATCAATGATCCAGATTTAGATCATATGTATTCATAATACTTAGTGAATCATACTATCAACCATTCATTAAAAATTACATACTTTAATATGTTGTAGACTATTTTAATCATTACCTATGATCTTAATCCTCCCATACTTATACAAAATCATAGTCTCATTATTGAATATGGAATTTTCTGATATTTATATATATATTATTCAACAATAATTCAAAAGAACAATTATAAGAAATATTTAATTTCAATAATTTTATATTAAAATGTCTAAACACATGCTTTGAGGGCACTATGCCCAACAATCTTCCACTTGTCCTAAAGAAAATGTGGCATCTCTCTCACCTCATATTGAACATGACCCTCAAATAACTTCGCAGGAAGTGTTTTGGTCAAAGGATCAACCAGGTTTTGATCTGACCCTATCTTCATAACATTCACATCCACTCGATGCACAATCTCTCTTACAATGTGCTTGTCCCTCATGTGACTCCTTGGTTCTTTAAAATTAGCTACCACCCCACTGTTGCACAATACATGATCGATGGTTTTTTCATATCTAGAACTACTTCCAGATCAGTATAGAACTTTCAGAGCCATATAGCTGCTTTCGCAGCTTCATAAGCCACTATATATTCAGCTTCCATAGTGGACTCTTGTAATACTGGATTGTTTAATACTTCTATAGACTACAGCTCCTCCACTTAGGGTGAATACTGATTCAGACGTTGACTTTGGACTGCCCATATCTGATTGAAAATTAGAACAGTATATCCAGTAGCGTTCAAGTCTCACTTGAATCAAAATCATGTAATTTATCATTCTCCGGAGATACTTAAGAATGTGCTTTATTACAATCCAATATTTCAAACCAGATTTTGATTGATAACGACTGACAATTCCTACTGCATAACAAATGTCTAGTCTCGTACACAACATTGCATACATGAGACTACCAGCAACTGAAGCATAAGGAACCTTTCTTATATCATCTTTAGAGGATGGGCCTCAAGTCACCTAAGGTGGCTTAGGTGAGGCCGAGTTTGGGGTCACCGATGATGATGAGCCCTAGTTCACCTAAGGTAGCTTCAGTGGGGCTGAGCTTGTGGTCATTGGTGAGGATGTGCCTCGTGTCATCTAAAAGATATTACTTTTGTGGTGGTCACTCTACTAGTTGCCCTTAGTTTGATGTGAACAAATGTTTGGCAAGTCAAACTGAATATAAGATAGGTGACAAAAAATTACATGATAAGGTCTTATGAGATTGAGCTTAGGCACCTTATTGACTTCTGCAAATGAGCTTCGAGTTTCATCGGATGGGGTCAAAAGACGAGTCTGAGGCCACCTTGGATGACTTTGGCAATGATGAGAAATAAGTTACTTTGTTTCACTTAAGCAAGATTGGGCCTAGGGGTTCTCCTATATGACCAATGTAGAATTAAGCCTTGGGTTATCCCCTGTGACTTAGGCAAGATTCAGCTAGAGGGTCATTACGTGTGACTTAGATAGGCTTTAGAAGATAGTGATGTAAATATTTCATTTCGGGTGAGCTTTGAGATTGGGATGAGCTGTGATATTCTTCTGACCAGCACATGCATTCTAAAGCAAGTAGTCCTCTCAAATCGGTAGATCACAAGGCTTAGTTGTATTCCCACAGACGGCACTAATTGTTGACGGCTAAATCTCAGAGGCATGATTAGGTCAGTAATATGCATAGAACATAGCTCGGGCCTCCTAAATCGTTGATATGATTGAAATTTCTCAGCTAACCACTTCTTTATTTTCGATAAAATTTCTGCATCATTCACAATGAGTAGAATATCATCTACATAGAAAACTAAGAAAACCATTATCTTATCTTTGACGTATTTCTAAACACAAGCTTCATTAACATTTTACTTAAAGTCATACAATTTAATAATTTCATCAAATGTAAGATTCCAAGATCTAGATGTTTGCTTTAGTCCATAAATGGATTTAAGCAACTTGCAAACTTTCTTATCTTGCCCCTTTTCACGAACCATTTTGGTTGTATCATATAGATGCTTTCTTCAAGAGAACCATTCAAAAAAGCTATATTGACATCCATTTTCCATATTTCATAGTCTAACTAGCGACTATGGATAAAAGGATGCGAATGGATTTTAGCATGGCAATAGGAGAGAATGTCTATTCATAATCGACTCATTCACTTTATGTATAGCCTTTGGCTATTAGCCGTGCCTTGAAAGTCTCTACTTTCCCATCTGCATAAATTTTCTTCATGAAGATCCATTTACTTCCAGTGGACCTGATATCTTCAGGTGGATCTACAAGTTTCCAAACAGAATTGGAATACATCAATTCCATTTCTTTGTTCATGGCATCTTGCCATTTCTCCTTTTCAGGATCTCTCATCGCCTCTTTAAAGGTTCATGGATCATCTTTATAAGTGTAAGACACTAGGACATGTGCCTCTAGTACATACCGAATAGGTTGTTTTAAAACCCTCCCACTACGACGTTGCACTGAGGTTTTCTGAACGGATAATGTTTCTGTGATTTATCGTTTATCAGTTAATGATGAAGGTCGTCTGATCTCATCAGACGCTAATTTTTCGAGAACATTTTTCTTTGAGATTTGTAGTTTTTCCTATAATCGTGTTCAAGGAATGTGGCATTTGTCGATACAAACACCTTTTAATCCTTGTGACAATGAAAGCACCCACCTCTAATCTCTGGAGCATAGCCAAGAAATGTACACACTTTAGACCTCGAGTCTAAATTTTCTGTCTTGGGTCTAAGAACGTGAGCTGGACACCTCTATATACAAAAATGATGCAAATTAGATTTAGACTCATTCCATAACTATAAAAGTGTTTTAATTACAGACTTAGAAAGCACTACATTCAAAATATAAGTTTGCATATCCCCAAAATATGAATGGTAGTGATGAGTAGCTTAACATTGACCTAACTATATCCAATAGGGTTTGGTTTCCCCTTTCTGAAACACCATTTTACTGCAACGTTCCAGGTGCTGTGAGTTGGGATAGAATGACATACTACAGCATGTAATCCTTGAATTCTAAATCCAAGTATTCACCACCTCGATCTGATCGAAGTGTTTTCACTAATTTACCTAATTTCTTTTTAGCTTTAGCTTAAAAGTCCTTAACTTTCTAAAAGTTTTAGACTATCTATGTATTAGGTAAGTATAACCATGTCTTCAGACTCACCTCTAGCTTGTACATTGATCGGTCCACAGACATAACTATTTACTAGTTCAAGTGGTTCCTTAGCTCTTTGGCCTTTCTTGTGAAATGTCTCTTGGTCATTTTTTTCCTCTAGACAAGATTCACAACCAGAAAGAGTCTTAACTTTTAGTTCTCTCAAAGAACCATTCCTTGTTAACCTATTTAATCTATTTAGATTAATAAGTCTGAACCTAAGATGCCATAGATATGTGTCATCATCATTATGAGAAACTATTTATCGTTTGTTACTTTTAGGATTTGTTACTTTAAACAATTCAGAATTATTTGACACAGGTTTAGTCAATTTAGGCATATGCAGTCCATTCAAAACTTTAGCATGATAAATATTGAATCCATTCTTTGAAATAATATAATGATTATTAATAAAAAGAAACTTCAAAAGATTGTTTATGCGGTAATGAAAGAGAAATCAAATTTCTCAAAAATTGAGGAATAAAATAAATATTGTTCAAAACAAGAAAATTATTTCCAAAATTAAGACGGACTATCCCCAATGTTTTTGCTGACACGAGCGCACTACTGTCAACTCTCATTATCACCTCGTCATCAGCAAGCTCTCTTGTCGAATCAAACATTTGCAAATAATAACATACATGATTAGTGGCTCCTAAATCTAATATCTAGGATGACGAATCATATTCCACTAACGGGCTTTAAGTATAAGTAAATCACATTTACCTTTCTTTTCCAGCTCGGAGAAACACTTGCTACAGTTTCTCTTCCAGTGACCTTCAACTCCATAGTGGAAACACTTTCCCTAGGGTTTCATGTCGCCTTTGTACTTCTTAGCCTTAGGTGACTTTTTGGATTTCTTTCCTCTTTTGTTTTTACTCTTGTCCAGTTGTCCTTACCATTGTTCTTATTCCTTTTATTGTTCATAACAACATTGGAAGAAATTCTTTGCTCAGCAACATTTGACTCGCCCTCTTTGGTCATATTCTTGTTGAATGACTAAAAAATCTGCAGTTATTCAACAATTGGATCATGTTGAATTTCAACTTGTTCACAACATAGTTAGTGGTGAATGCAAAAAAAGAAGGTGTGAGCAATTCAAGTATAATGCTGACTTGAGTTCGTTCTTCAATTGTAACCCGATGTACTTCTACCTCATGCACTATATTGATCATGTTCAAAACATGTTCATGCATAGAAGTACATTTCTTCATCTTGGTTGTCATGTAACTCCTAGTAGCCTCATGACAACTTTGATCATACTGCTGCCCAAACATCATCTATAAAGACTATATAATCTCATAGGTAATTTTGATGCTTGGTTCTTCGAACATGTAGCACTTAACTTTGTTGTTGGATTGAATCCAAGCATCAAACTTGACTCTAATATTCTTAAGGGCATTGACAGCTGACTCCTCAGAACATTTCTTCGTAAGAACAAATTTGTAATTCTAAAAAATTAACATCAAGTTTAAATTTGACTTCCATCTTATAAAATTATCACCATTTAATATCTCAAGTGTAAGCAAAACAGTAATAGGGTTGCCCATGGTAGACATAATAATAGCTGAAAAATAAAACATACATAATTCAATATAAATGAAATAAATATCAATGATACAGAAAGTAAACGTGATGCATCAATCTAACATATTAAACACATAAATTTAACATTTACTAATCCACGATAAGACACTAACAATTAATATTCCACCTTAGGATCGGTAAGATTAATTTTAGACTGTCTATGAGACATTCTCATCCTTATAAATTAAAACTCAAAATGTCTCATATTTTCTCTTTTTAATAATAATGTATCGCTTATTTGGTCAAGTCACAATTATCCACTCAAAACTTAATTGTGACTTTGTGAATGTAAACTATTATTTCAGATTCCATGACTTGATTTAGAATATGCCGCCTTAGAGTCGGTCAAAATTAAACTATATCACTTAGTCCTTTCTTCTTAAGAAGTTCAACTTTGGTATTGATACAGCTCGAAACCTTCGTTAGGAGGATGAAAATGAACCATCTCGAGGCCCTCACTGTACCTCATGGTGCTATACTAATAATGAAGACCATATGTTAAATTGACATGTCAACATTCTCTCATACACTATTTTAGAATAATGTGTTTTTATTTTAACTAATCAATTAAATCTAAATTGATTACTAGTTAAAATAACCCTATGAATGAAAAATATACAGTAAATCCAATTTAATTGGTCTAAGTTCATTTAATCTTCTAAAGAACCTAAGTCAAAATTAGGTGAACATAGAATAACTAACTAATTGCATTCATCAAATTTTAATAAAACTCTTTCAATAAAATTGGTTATCCTAAATGTTACTATAGCCTTTAGAGTGGTGTGATTACAAAGTTTTAACTAATTAAATCTAGCAGTTTATATGCAATTGATTTCTCAAAATAATTCATATAAACATATTAGGAAAGTCCTAATCAATCATGTTTCTACTAATTAGATGCATGATTAAATAAAACTGTACGAGATTTCATGTATGACATGTGATCGACTACTACATGATCATGTTATTAAATCAATAAATATTTATTTAATAATTAAATAAATAAATGACTAATCAAGTGATTATTGAGTATTTTTAAATTACAACATTTGAAAAATAAAAATATTTACAAAAAGGACTTCAAGAATACTTACTTTCCAAATAGCTCCTTCTCCACCAGAAGTTCATCTTCGTATCTTCAAGTTTTGATCAAAACTCTTTTAGTTATGATAAACTATTTTTCCTAATTAAATAATCTCATTAATTAACCTTTTAAAATTAATTCAATTTGATAGTCAATAAATGATTTGATGGCTCATCAAACTTGTGTCAAACCCAATAAATTAATTAATTTTAATTTAAAAAATTAAAATTGATAATTATCCTTTTAAACATTAAATTTCAAAATTCAAAATTCAAAATTCAAAATTCAAAAGATAAGGATAATATTTAGATTTTCGTCACATATCACATGGATAGGATAACACGGTATCAGGGTTTCTGCGAAACTTCCCTTACAGTATTAACAATTGCCTCTGACGATAGGACTCTCCCACCCCCATCCCCACCTCCATCAACTGTCGTCACCACCGCCGTCACCATCACCGTCACCACCGTCGACACCCTTTACGATGGTGCCACTGCCAGCGGCGTCGCGGACGTCGATTTTTTCCAGTGACGCCGGTGCCAGAAATCCAATTTTACGTGCCAGCTCCAGAATTCCTTTTTTTTTCTTCCTCGTTCGTCTCGTGCGTTCTTCGTTTCTCACGATCAGAATTTTACAACATGATATTCAAAATAAAGTTACAAACATTCCTATGCCCAAACTTGCTTACCAAGATTTAAGGGGAAAATAAAGAACAAAGGCTAAACCCAAAAGTCATAATACAATTAACGATTCATCATCAACCATAAATTCAAAAAACAAACCATACATCCTTGCGTACATATAAATAAATAAATAAATATATATATATATTATGAACGATGCAAGAACACTCACACAATGTTTAATATACAAATATATAAAGACCGCTCTGATACCAATTGTTAGAATCCACGACGACGCGGGGTGGAAGGTGTGGTGGTGTTTAAAAAAAATTATGACGATAAACAATCGCATCATCGTAGATCCCAAAGATGAAAACTTTTTAATTGAAAATCCACTTTTCGGATCAGATCCATTATATATTTATATATTAAATCAAAGGCATACATGGATATAAAATATACCTCTTGTAGTCCAATCAAGCGTCCCTTCAATACAACCATCCACAAATCATAGACTTTGATATCCACACAATGATCTTTCAAGTCAATCCTCAAACACACTAAGATGTGTGTGGGCATGTAGATGTATATCCACATCAATCATGTCCTATATAATTCTAATTATGTAAAGTATATTAACTAAGATGTATATCCACATCAATGATCCAGATCTAGATCACATGCATTCATAATGCTTAGTGAATTGTACTAGCAACCATTCATTAAAGATTTCATATTTTAATATGTTGTGAACTATTTTATTCATTATCTATGATCTTAATCATCTCGTACTTATACAAGATCATAGTCTTATTAATGAATATGGAATTTTCAAGCAAATCTAATTCAATTCTATCTGTTACAAGTTGTTGTGATCATATTGACAATTTATATACTACCTCTCTTTCTTTCTTTTCTAGTATTTATTAGATGTAGTTGTAGTTATTGATATAGTTTCCATTCATAATCTTGGGAAGATGTGAATTTTACATAAAATCTTTTCCATTTTACACCTTTTAATTTGTCACACTACATTACTACTAAAATTCATATTGAATTCTATTAACTTTGCTGAATATGAGATGGAATTACTAGTGAACACCATGAATTACATATTCTATAGTTTTCTTTTCTGCTGTCAAAGTTACAAATTCTACTGCGAGTAGAAGATATTACGACTCAAACTGCAATCTCATATATGAGTATGAGAGAGTTTAACCATTATGTCAACCCAAAACCTCATAATATGAGTGTGGTGAGTGAATCACTAACCCACATGATTTATAGTTTGCAGATGGAGGAATTTTTTTTCACATTTTTTTAAATAGTTTAATTTGCCATATAAGATATGAAATGTATGGTTTTGCCAATATTTATAAGCTATGTTCTTCCTTCTCCAAGAATTTTAGATGATATACCTGATTTCTGAACCATTTACATGTGAAGCAATAATAGAAACTCCATCTTCACCAACCTTAAGCAAACCCTGCAAAGTCTGGCTATCAAAATTCAATAGTAAAACCATTTACAAGTGATGAAAAAAGATGATATAAATGATGAGAAGTGTCATACATACATATATATATATATATATTGTACCTTTTGAGAATCACAAACAACAAGATGACCATCCTTTGTTGATGTGCTTCCAAGTAAAGTCTGGCTATCAATATGCTTCCAATCCTCGCAAGACCCATTTGGGTGCAATCTTTTAATCCAACCATCTCTAGTTGCTGTATACAATCTACCCTCTTTATCCACACTCACATCTTCTGGCTCCTTCACTATTCCTTCTCCAACTTTACTTGCTCTCTAATAATAAATATAAGTTAAATCACAAAACAACCACTACAACTGAATACAAAGAGCCAAATTAACCTAAACTTAAAAGGGGTTAAACTTTTAGAGTAAGTGTTAATTTAACATAATATCATAACAATAATATGAGATTAAATCCTTAATCATGTTCATCTCGGTTGGTACAAAGGTTAGCTCTTATACTCATATAATGAGATAATGAGTTCGCAATAGTAAGTAATACTTAGTAGAAAAAATGTATTTATCTCCGATCAAAATCAGGGATTAACATGTTAAACTATAAGCAATATAAAATCAATTTACAATATGCAAGACAAATATATTAAGAAATAATATCAAATTCGCCTTAACCCAATAATAAATATATATTTTTAATTTAAAAATACAGTTACCTACTTTTTTGGGCTATTTATAATAATTAAAAAAATTTAGGCCTATATTCTGGGTAAAGAAATTAAAATAATAAAATTCTTAAACCCCACAAAAGCATAAAAAATTATTGAAGTAACATTACACCATAATTAATGCAAGTGAAACAACTTTTAAGTACCTGCAACTCATTGTTAATGGGCAAATGAGAAGCGGAAGAAGATGTAGGTAATTGAAGTGGGTCTGGAGATATTGGGGAGAAGAAGATGACTTGAAGTGAGAAAGCAAGCAAACAAGCTACCAAAAAGCTTAAACAAGCAGCCATGAAAGGCCTTGAGCTTGATGAGGACTCTGTTGAAGCTGGTGAGGTTTGTCTCATAGCCATATGACTTGCGTTGAAATTCTTATTCGGTGGATTAAAATTCAAAGAGAAACTAACTAAAGACAGGGATAAAGTGAGATTTTTCCACTAAAAAATGGTTGAAAGGGACCAGACAATTAATGTATGATTTTGGATTTTTTTAGCTTAGATTTTTTGAGAAATGAATGGAGTTTTATGGAACAAAATTTAGTTTTCAGTAATTGTGCATGGAAATATAATATTTTAAAGAAGAAAATGAGCACATATCAACAGATATGAAAAAAATACTAAAGATTCAGTTCTATAAAAATTAAGAATACTCAAAAAATTTCTTTCAATGTGAAAGAAATTTCTTTCACAGTTCGGTCGGTTCTTTAGGTCCCTCTAGTTCGGTTCAAAAAATATTCAGTTTTTAATAGAACTGAAACTTTAAATTCATAATAATTTTTTTTATATATAATTTCATATCAAACCAATTTGAGTCGATAAAAAACTTTGATTTTTATTATTTTTTCAATAATATCATCATTTTAAATTTATTTTTTAAATAATAATATCGAATCGAAGAATCGAATCAAACCGAAACTCACGATTCGATTCGATTCACGTTTTTTGACATTCATGATTTAATTGAGTTCAGTTCGATTTTAGTTCACGGAATAAAATTAAATCCTGTTCACCTGTAACTGTAGCATTAATTATTGAACGTCTAAATCCAAATGAAGATGTCATTGTCAGAAGAATTTAGAGCTAAACTCCAATCATTAATTAGATTAATTATTCATTTTCTCTGCTTTAGTAGTCAAACTTGAATAATTGTTGTTATAGCAAATGAAGGGGCATTGCTGTTTAATTTTCATCGTATTATTTTTTTGTGTTCTCTGTCCATTTTATGTCCTACAACAATACATAGACAATTTGTTTAATGCAAAGTTATAAATTCTACTAAAACGAGATCAAGGTTGTAGTGTATTAAACCGATCAAACAGTAGTATACAAGTTTAACTTAGAGTCACAGCAAGAAATTTAGGCAGAAAAATAGAAGAGAAATAGAAGAGGAAGAAAAACTCAGAGAATTTATTCTGGTTCAGTTCACAATGAGTGAACCTATATCCAGCAGATGTAATCAATCAATATACTATGAATAATGTATTTTTACAGGAGATCAAACTACACAAAACAGATTATAAAGTAAACTGAAGAAATGAAGAAATATCCTCATACTGAACAATACTGCAAACCCATGCAAAATAGCTTGCTCGAGCTTGATTCAGACGATCATGGAGTCGTCGTCTTCACGTAGCATTTTCTCTGGTTTTGTGTATCCCGCGTCTCACTCCTCTAAGAGAGAGAAACTCTCCTTATACTTGGCTCTAACCGAATGCATCATGAGCAATGCTTGCAAGATGCTTCTTTAGCCAATAACAAAGCTCCAGCTGCATTTCTTAACTAATTCTGCCACCTCAGCATTAGTTAAACAACAATGACAGCTCATTGCCAGCTCATTGATGAGTCACCACTCACATTTTTCCACATTGACTCTTTAATGAGCTTATTACGTTCATTTACAGAGAGATTGGCACCAGCTTTACTAACTTCTCAGTTAGTAATCATATCAGTAACTTTAATCAAGCTCAAACATTTTTGAAACTTGATTCTTGTTACTGATTTAGTTAACATATCTGCATGATTATCTTCAGTATGAATCTTTTTCACCTTAACCTTACCTCCTTATATCACTTCTATTTGAAATGAAATTTGATGTCAATGTGTTTTGTTCTCTCATTAAACATTTGATTTTTACTAAAGTGTATGGTGCTTTGATTATCACAAAACACCTTAACTTAATGTTGTTTTATACAAACTCTCCCACTAGCCATTGTAACCACAAAACTTCCTTTATGGCCTCTGTCAGAGCTATATATTCTGCCTCAGTGGTTGAAAGAGCTACAATAGGTTGTAAATTTGCCTTCCAACTCACAGTACACCCGAAGAGTTTAAATACAAAACCAGTAAATGACATTTTTTTGTCTAAATCCCCTGCATAATCTGACTCAACAAAGCGTATCAGACCTTCATCATCATCTTGATTCTTCTGGTAGGTTAAACCATACATACTCGTACCTCTCAAGTACCTAAAGATCAAATTAACTGCCTGCCAATGTCATTTCCTTGGATTTCCCGTAAACCTGCTGACTATACTTGCTGCATATGCAAGATCTGGTCTTGTGCAAATCATTGAGTACATCAAACTACCAACTGTATTGGAATAAGGTATTTTACACATCTCATAATCTTTCTTGATTGATAACAGGTGACATATCAGAAGATAACTTAATGTGAGCTGCTAAAGGTGTTTGGACTACCTTTGAGTTTTTCATTCCAAACCTATCAAGAATATTGAGAACGTAGTTACCTTGTGAAATAAACAAAGTGCTATTCTTTATGTTTCTTGATATTTCCATGCCTAGAATCCTTTTAGCAGCACCTAGATCCTTCATTTCAAATTTATTGTTAAGTTTTCTTCTCAATTTCTGTATCTCAACAAAATATGTAGATGCTATAAGCATACCATCTACATATAGGAGCAAGAAAATCTCTACACTCATAGTGACCCATTCAAAAGAAACACAACTATCAATCATACTTATACTATATCCATTTTCAGCATAAATTCATCAAATCTGAGATAACATTGTCTTGGGGACTATTTTAAACCATATAGAGATTTGTGAAGTAAACATACATATTCTCCTTTTATTTACTTTCAAAACCTTCTGGTTGTGACATCTGTTCCTTAAGGTTTCCATGAAGAAATGCTATCTTTACATCCATTTGTTGGAGATCTATATCAAAATAAGTGACTAAGGCTAATAACACCCTTATTGAGGTATGTTTCACTACCGGTGAGTAGACTTTATTGTAATCTACACCCTCACATTGAGTAAAACCCTTTGCTACAAGTCTTGCCTTATACACTGGTTTTGAATGGTCAAGTACATTTTCTTTGTTCTTAAACACCCACTTGCACCCTACAATTTCTATTTTTCAGGTCTGTCCACGATTGTCCATGTCTAGTTTGCCTTGAGAGATCCCGTCTCTTCGTTCATAGCTGTCAACCACTGATTTCTATCTTTTCTGGAGATTGTCTCCTTAAAATTTCTTGATTCTGAATCACACAAGTCTTCAGAAACCAAAAGTGTAAAGGAAATCAAGTCTGCATACCCATACCTCATAGGTGCTATGTGATTCTCCTCTCTATATCTCTAGCCAGTTGGTAACCATTTAGATCTTATTGATCTTGATATATTTCTTCTTCTTCTGCATCATCTTGCATATTGTTCTCATCATCTTGCTGTTGGTGAGAGCAATCTGAACCTCTTAATTCCACATCAGTTCTAGCTTCGTCACTGTTTGTTCTCTGTGAGCTTTCTTCAACTTCTTTGGCACTCTCCATAAACATCTCATCCTCCTTAAACAATACATCTCTACTATTGAAACATCTTGAAGAGCTTCCTTCCTTGTACCACATCTTATACCCCTTTACACCATCAGGATAGCCAAGAAACATGTACTTTTTGGCTCTTGGTTCAAGCTTATCTTGCTTTATGTGTGCATAAGCAACACACCTAAATACCCTTAGATGTTTGAGATCTGGTGTGTTTCCAGTCCACAGTTCTTCAGGTGTTTTAAAGTCAATTGCTGCAGAAGGACTTCTGTTTATCAGGTAGGCATCAATATTAGCTACTTCTCCATAAAATTTATTGGGCAAGTTTACACTTGACAACATGCATTTTACCCTTTCAAGGAGTGTCTTGTTCAATCTCTCCACCAAACCATTTTGGTATATGTTACAGTCTTATGTCTTACAATGCCCTGATCAGTGCAAAAACTGTTGAACTCATCATTTAGATACTCTAAACCATTGTCAGTCCTAAGCTTCTTCACTCTCTTTTCAGTTTGTAACTTAACCATCTTCTTCCAGACCTTAACCTTCTGTAAGACTTCAGTTTTTACTTTAGAGCATATAACCACACTTTCCTTAAGAAGTCATCTATGAATCTGATAAAGTTTTTGCCTCATCCTGGAGTTTCAGTTTTGGCAGGACCCCACAAGTCTGAATGTATGTAACTCAAAGTCTCTTTAGTTCTGTACACAATCTTGATGAACTTCAATCTACATGATTTCCCAAAAACACAGTGTTCACAGAAATCTAACTTGTTCAAACTGTCACCACATAGTAGATTATGTTTATGTAGTTCCTAGAGTCCTCTTTCTGAGGCATGGGCTAACCTCATATGCTAGAGCTTGGTTTTATCCGCAAGTGTTATTGATGCAGTAGCTATATTTCCTATCACAATGCTTCCCAAAAATGTATACAACACATTGCTTTCGATGCCCTTCAGAATAACCAGTGAACCCTTCATGACCTTAATAGTTCCTTATTCAGCCTTGTATGAGTATCCTTTATTATTATAGATGCCTAAAGAAATTAAGTTTCTCTTTAACGCAGGAACATATCTAACTTCTTGTAGAATTCTCTCAATTCCATCATGAGATTTCAATCTAATAGTCCAAATCCCAATCACCATACAAGGTTTGTCATTACCAAGAAAAATATAGCCTCTATCAATTGCTTTATAGGTCTCAAACCAATTTTCGTTAAGTGTCCATGTGAAAGGAACACCCTGAATCAAGAATCCAAATTTTCTCAGAATTCTTAGTTGTCACTACTAGGACATCTACACTCTCATAGCCATCTTCTACTACTATTGCATCACCATTTTATGCCTCTTTCTCTTTGCCTTTGTTCTTGTTCTTTCTCTCTGGGCACAATCTTCTAATGTGTCTTTCTTCATGACAGTGGAAACATTTGAAGGACTTATATCCACCTTTTGACTTCGATATAGATTTTCCTCTTCCTTTGTGTTCTTTCTTATCTATTCTTCCTCTAACAGCCAAGCTTTCACCAGTTTGTTCCTTCAATTCACACTTCCTCTGAAAATCCTTAGAGTTCAAAGCTCCTATAACATCATCCAATGATAGAGTTTCCCTTCCATGCTTGAGAATATCCACAAAGTTATCATAAGACTTTGGGAGTGAATGTAGTAGCACCATTGCCTTGTCCTTGCCCTCATATTCAACCTGAATGCTCTCTAGATCTAGACACAACTTCTTGAACTCATCAATATGCTCTTGCAGGTTCTTGATGTCTTGCATCTTGAAGGTTAATTGAGATACAATCTACTGGATAAGGATTTGGTCATGTATAGGCTTTCTAACTTAAGTCAAATTTCTGATGCAGACTTCATCTTTGCAACTTCACGCAACACCTTATCACTTAGACTTAATATCAGTGTGTTATAGGCTCTTTTTATTATACCCTTATTCTTTTCTTCAGAGTAAGTTATTGACATCTTAACTTCACATTCTAGAGCTTCATCTAGCCCTAAATTTTCAAGGAGAACTAACATTTTCATTTTCCAAACTACAAAATCATTACTGCCATCAAATTTTTCAATATCTTGCTTTGTAGTGGAGGTTGCCATTAGAGTACTTTTTATCGAGCACTTAACAAACTCTTTCAGCTCAGATTTAACACCTAAGGAGTTTCAGACTAACACTTCAACTTAACTAGTTCTGATAGGAATTTGTAGTGTATTAAACCAATCAAACAATAATATGCAAGCTTAACTCAGAGTCGCAGCAAGAAATTTGGGCAGAAAAATAGAAGAGAAATGGAAGAGGAAAAGAAACTCAGAGAATTTATCCTAGTTCAGTTCACAATGAGTGAACCTATATCCACCAGCTGTAATCAATCAATCTACTATGAATAATGTGTTTTACAGAAGATCAAACTACACAAAACAGATTATAAAGTAAATTGAAGAAATATCCTCATACTGAACAATACTGCAAACCTGTGCAAAATAGCTTGTTCGAGCATGATTCAGACTGTCATGGAGTCATCTTCTTCACGTAGCCTTTTCTCTGGTTTTTTGTATCTCGTGTCTCACTCCTCCAAGAGAGAGAAACTCTTCTTATACTCTAACCAAATGCATCATGAGCAATGCTTCTTTAGCCAATAACAAAGCTCCAACTGCATTTCTTGATTAATTCTGCCACCTCAGCATCCGTTACCACTCACAAAGGCACTCCAAATCACAAAATATGAGTCTTACGTTAAAGTTTAACAAATTGTACCTACATGTATAGATAGGATTTGTTGATAACAAGGTCGAGTTGTATTTAGATTATGGCAATGGAATATAATTAAAGGAATTCTGAATGAAAAATATGGCAGATTCAATTTAGTATCTGTATGTTATTATTGTCTAGAAAACACATATGTCCTACGCTGAATGACTTGATCTTTGCACATAAAGTAAATAAAGCACTCAAAGACAAGTTTGCACCAATTGAGTGTTTGCTTTGCTGAAGAGTCTCCAACACTTAAGTATTTATATATATATATATATATATCTACGTGTTGTGCACATAATTCAAAAAACTTAAATATAAATAATACATTAAGAATATTATTTTAAAATCAAAATAGAAATCATTATTTACATTATTATTAAAAAAAACTTGATGATATAAATAATAGGATAAATAATTTTATTTTAAAATTAAAATGAAATCATTATTTGCATTTTTATTAAAAAACTTGATGATATTCTTTTTGTAGAATTATGTTATATCTCAGACAAATTTATATAATCTCTCTACTTTTTCTTGTTCGTCTATGCCGAAATAATAGAGGAAAAAGTATAAAAAATTTGTATACTTTTGCAAACTAATTAAACCTCATAACAAAATAAAAATGTAATAATGGAATAGCCCATTGATTACCTTCTATCTAAGATGACAACTTTTTTTATTATCTTCTCCTATTTTATTGATTTTAATATTAGCTCACTATTACCATGGAAATCAATTCTTAATAGAATTATAATCTTGAAAATGGCATTTTGTGTATTATAGAATTTGACAATAAATGATACTTATAAAAATTGGAGTTCTTGAATATAATAAGAAAGGAATGTAAAATTAATGAGAAAGACAAAAGATTGTAACATTTAAGTCATATAATTACAACCTTTTGGTCATCTTAGTCTTTTAATCTTTCTATGTCCTTTTAATCATCAATGATTACATGCGTTAATTAATTTTCTAATACCTAACTTGTTAGGAATTTGATAATATTGATTTAATAGTATCTAACTCAGTAGTGTTTATGTTTTTAAAGGGTTTATAATTTTAATATATAAAAATATAAGATCTTATCACTACTATTTTTAAATGGGGTTTAGGAGGGAGAAACATTTTTAGACACATTTGTACAACTAAATTAACTAAATTCCAAAAGCACTCTACAACTTTGAATGTCAACTTCAACCCTTAACCCTAAACTTTTGAATGTCAACTTCAACCCTTAACCCTAAACTTTTAACGCAATTTTAGAAATACTAGTGATTAATAAAAATACAATCATCCAGAATAAAAAAGAGAAGAGAATTCTATGGATAAAGAGTTATGCATGTAAGCAATTCAATTTAATTACAATTCCATTAAGCAACCCCCAATTCTCAAATCTTTAGAACTTTATGATTTTCACATAATTGGATATAGAAAACATACATTGATATTGTGAATTCTTTGATGTTTAAACAAATTGGTAGAAAATTGAGTTTCTCCTTCTATCCATTTCCAATACTTTAAATGATGGTCTCTTTGTATTCAATGATGGGAAGAAGAAGGACCAAATCCCTTTATTTTATTTTAGGCTTTTAATTGCACATTTCCATCAAAGGTTGCATATGTAACTTCCCTCAATTAAAATGGACCAATAGGATTTTAGTATTTTACAATTAAACCACAAATATATCATAATCATATCATATATGTCCATGGCCAAATTACGGTTTACATTCTCCCACTTGGTCATGCATAACTTCTTAATGTGGTCTAATAAATAGAACATAATGCGCATATAGTACATACTTAATCTTTCTTATATTAATCACTTAATGCGTCATGGTTATACGAAGAATAATAATGAGTCATGGCAGTCACATGTTACTATTTTAACATAGTCCATTCCATGTACTACAATATCATCATTTTGTCTAACATGACCTATAAACGGGAGGTATAAAATGGTCCAATAAACAATCAATCCTGTTAACATTAATCTATCCATTAATGTATACTAAACAGATAAACAAGAAATACCACAAACACAAATATTAAGCTCGGAGTGTCAAATAATTATCCATAATACAAATCATGTAGAAAATATCAATAATTACATCCAAGATCCATTCTTTCAATATGTTCATTAAATATCTTTGGTGCTATCCCTTTAGATAATGGGTCTACAATCATAAGTTCGGTGCTTATATGCTTAATTGACACCCTTTATTTTTGAACTTCTTCTTTTACGTTAAAGTATTTTAATTTCATATGTTTAGCATTCTTATAATACTTGTCATTTTTTGAAAAGAATATTGTTGCAGAATTATCACAATAAATTTTCAACGGCCTGACAATATTGTCAACAACCCTAAGTCCTGAAACAAAGTTCTGCAACCATAAACCATGAACTGTGGCCTCAAAGAATGCCACAAACTCAACTTCCATGGTGGATGCAACAATGATCGACTGCTTCACATTTTCCTATGAAATTACCCTTCCAGCTAAAAGAAATACATAGCCAAAAGTAGGCTTTCTATTGTCGAGACATCCAGGAAAATCTGAATTTGAATATACAACCACGTCTAAATGATCAGATCTCTATAAGTGAGCATGTACTCTTTTGTTCCTTCAAATTATCTTAGTACTTCTTCGCAACATTCCAGTGATCCAATCCTATATTACTTTGATATCTGCCCAACATTCTGACAAAAAAACTAATGTCCAGTCTAGTGCAGGTCTGAGCATACATTAAGCTCCCAACAATAGAAGCATACATAATTATTTCCATTTGTTTCCGTTTCAATTCATTCTTTGCACATTCGATACGCTAAACTTATCATCCTTTTGAATTGGAACAACTCCACCTGGGCATTTTTCTATTTTAAATCTCTCTAAAATTTTATTGACATGTGTTTTCTGAAACAACCTTAACATTCCTTGTGATCTATCTCGAAATGTTTTTATCCCCATCATGTAAGTTGTCTCTCCCATATCTTTCATTTCAAAACTATTAGAGAGAAATTTCTTGGCCTCATGCAACATAGCAAGATCATTACTAGCAAGAAAAATATCATTAATATACAAAACTAGAAACATAATTTTGCTCCCATTAATCTTAAGATACCACACCGATCAACGATGTTTTCTTTAAATCCCAAAGAAGTTATGGTATCATTGAACTTGAGATACCATTGTCGAGAAGCTTGTTTAAGTCCGTATATTTATTTCTTTAGTTTACTGTAAAGCCCTGATTCCCGAGAGTTAAACATGCTTGTAATTTCACAATTAAAAAAAATCCCAAATTCATTTGAAACCCTAATTTTGCATCAATTATCGTTAAATAGCGGAAGCGGAAAAATATTTTAAGAGAATATCAACTCATTAAACTAAAATAAATGATTCATTAAATTGTAATAAAGTGAAGCACGAAAATCTATAAGACATAAAAGTTAAACATGAATATTCATAAATTTTTGAAATAACTGAAATCAAACTGAAGTCATAATGTTATAATTTAACATAAAAATCATAATCATACTTGCTATGACAGTTTCTCACTCCTACTGCTCACCATCACCTGCAACACAATCATCTATGGGAGGATGAGTATACTCAGGAAGTAAATTCACATACTAATAAGTTTCACATGACATAAATGTAAACATTTTAACTCATGCAAATTTAATTTAACACATTCACTTGTCTATTACATCACATAAAATACTTGTAATAACACAATTGATTTCGTGGTTAACATATAACTTGAACTTGTACTTATACTTGATGTTACTTGTACTTGCATGCTCATAATTTGACTAGACATATTCCCCAATTAACAACCTAACCAGAATTGATTCACACTTGAACTTGAACTTGTAACATGAATGTGAACATGACAGATTGAGTGTCCTGAAACTTGATGTCACTTAAAATTATCCGAACCTTAAGGACGCTAGCATGAACATGGTGACACCCAACCATATAACTTGATAACATGACATGAACAATCTGGTTATTTGATAACCAAGGGACATGAATAAGTCTACCACTTGTTTACTTTTCACTTTATTTGAGTTAAGATTCATAATTCACATGATCACATATACATAAGTAAACATATAACTTATTCATGAACGTAAATAATATATTTATTACGTGCATAACGCATAATATAATCATACATAACATGGTGAATAATTTCATCGTGATATGAAAAAATAAATAAAACACTTGTTCATAAGATTGAGCATCATAAAAAATAACAAAAATAAGTTTACATTATATAAGCTAACACTTATAACACATGAACTGAATTACTATGTAAATCCACTTACCTGGATTGCTACGAATAAATTTAAAACTAATGACCTGGAATCTAAGGATCCCAGATCACAAAATAATCATATAATAACTATAATTATTAAATTAATTAGGAGGGCGAGCGAGGTCAGAAGGGGGATGAAACTGAACTGGGTGCAAACTGATCAAACGGTTCAGACCGGTTCAACTAGGTTTGGGTGGTCTGAACCGGTTCAGTTATGTTCCAGTGGTCCGGTTTGGTTTGGTCTAAAATGATTCTGCATTGGCTTATACTGGACTAGTTTGATCTAGTTCGGATGAACCGGTTCGGTCCGGGTAAACCATGGTTCATGTCAGGATTAACTGGATCACAGGACCCAGTAGTAGGCAATACAAAAAGGAACAGTGAAGGAACATAGAAAGAAAAGAAATAAACTTACCGAATGCAATAACAGTGAAGATGAACAACTACGATCCGATGAAAACGATTGAAGGGCAACCAAAATTGTAGAATTTGAGAGTGAGAAATCATAAAGAGAAATAAGAATAAATAACCAAAACAAAAGATGAGAGAAAAAAAATCAAGGGCTTACCAAAATCGATACACAACGGCAATGCGACGACGATGCCAGAAATAGAGATGAACAAAATGCCTATCGCTGAAAAATTGAGAAAAATCCAGAATTGGATATAATATAAACATTGAATAAAAGATTAAGGTTGAAAGCATGAGAAACGAGAAAAGAATGAAGAAATAGAGAAGAATTAGTTTACCTTAAATTGATGGTGGAACAAATGGAAAATGAGACAAAGAAGAAGAACGAGAAGGAGATGGAACAGAGAGCTTGCTGGAAAAATTAAAGGAGAAGAGAAATAAACTCAGATTGATTCTTCAATGAATTGATCAAAATCTAAGTTGATTAGAGAAAATAAAAAGAAAATAAAAGAGAAGAAATAAGAAATCATTTACCTTGATTAATGGAGGATAGTTGTTGAAGAAGAAACTATATGAAGTAGCAAGCAAAAGGGGTTTTCGTTGGGTGAAGAAAACTATAAAAGAATTAGAGATGTATAGTGAAACAAAAAGGGGAGGGCTCGTGAATATAAAAGAAAATGGGAAAAAGGGGAGGGAGAGTTGTAGGTGATTACGAGGATTAGCTTGAAATAAACAAAAGAGAGATTTAGAGGAAAAATGGTTGAGAGACGTGGTGTGAGGGGAAACAAATGAGGTGACTTAGGATGTATGCGCATATATGGTGTGAGTGGAGTTCTAAATTACAAAATACCATTTATTAAATACTTAGGTATTACATTCTCCACTCCTTAAGAACTTTCGTCCCTGAAAGGAATATACCTTATAGAAATAACTCTGGATACTTGACACGTATTTCTGCTTCTCGTTCCCATGTTGCTTTCTCGACTCGATGATTTCTCCGGAGAACCTTGACTAACTGAACCGTTCTGTTACAAAGAGTCTGATTCATGTGCTCTAGAATTCTAACTGGCTTATCCTCATAAGTAAGATAATCACGAACTTGCATAGGTTGAAAATCGATGACATGCGTTGGATCAGCGCATGTACTTGCGAAGCATCGAGACATGAAACACATTATGAACACTTGAAAGAGCTGGTGGTAAAGCGAGCTGGTAGGCCAAAGGGCCAATACGATCCAAAATCTCAGAAGGGCCAATAAACCTGGGGCTCAGCTTCCCCTTGCGACCAAAATGCAGAACTCTCTTCATTGGGCAACCTTGAGAAACACATAACACCCACTTCAAATTCGAGATACTTCCTCACGATCCAAAATCTCAAAAGGGCCAATAAACCTGGGGCTCAGCTTCCCCTTGCGACCAAAATGCATAACTCCCTTCATTGGGCAACCTTGAGAAACACATAACACCCACTTCAAATTCGAGATCCTTCCTCGTGACATATATGTAACTCTTTTGCCTACTTTGAGCGGTCTTCATTCTATCTCTGATTTGCTGAATAGCTTCATTTGTATACTAAACCAAGTCAGGGTCCAAAAGCTTTCGTTCACCAACCTCATCCCAGTGAACTGGCGACCGACATTTTTTTCCATAAAACGTCTCAAACGGAGCTATACCAATCGTCACCTGGTAACTGTTATTGTAAGAAAAATCGATGAGTGCCAAGTGCGCGTCCCAACTACTAGAGAAATCCAAGACATAATCTCAAAGCTATCTTCCAACATCTGAATCGTTCGCTCAGATTGTCCATCAGATTGCGGATGAAAAGTTGTACTAAAATTCAATTTGACATGAACCATGGATCCTGATCTGATACTATAGACACCGAAATCCCATGAAGTCGAACAATCTCTCGGATATACAACCGAGCCAAATCCTCAACTGAAAATATAGTCTTGCCAGGCAAAAAGTGTGCAGACTTGGTGAGATGATCTACCACAACCCAAATGGAGTTAAAACTTTTTACCGTCCTCGGTAGCCCTGGAACGAAATCCATAACCGCATGCTCCCATTTCCATTCAGAAATACTTAAAGGTTGCAAGACCCCAGATGGTCGCTGTCTCTGTGCCTTGATCTGCTAACACACCAAACACTTACTAATGAACTCAGCGACATCACGCTTCATACCATTCCACCAATAATGTAACTTCAAATCATGATACATCTTAGTACTACCAGGGCGGACAGTGTATGGTGAACTATAAGCCTCCATGAGTAATTCATGTCTAACGGTCGCGTCTTTTGGAACACAAAGCCTCCCATGAAAGCGAAGAGCTGAATTGTTACTAACATCAAACCCTTGTCCTTTGTCTGAACCCACTTTGTTACGAATCAAAAGTAACTTAGAATCTGAATTCTGTGCATCGATAATATGTTGTTTCAATGACGGTTGAACTGTGAGCTAAGCTAACTGTGCTGTAGTATCTTTTGGCAAAACTAGAAGCTTGGTACGTTCAGAATCCTCCAAGAGATGCTCTTGAGACATAATGAGAGCTGCTGAATAGGCGGATTTTTGATTTAAGGTATTAACCACTACGTTTGCCTTTCCTGAGTGATAAATGATCTCGCAGTCATAATCCTTCACTAATTCCAACCAAAGGTGTTGCCACATGTTAAGCTCTCTCTGGGTGAAAAAGTACTTAAGATTCTTATGATCTGTGTAAATCTCACACTTACAGCCATACAAGCAACGTCTCCAGATCTTGAGGGCAAATACAACTGTAACCAACTCCAAATCATGTGTAGGATAATTCTGTTAATAAGGCTTGAGCTGACGAGAAACATATATTATAACCTTTCCCTATTGCATCAAAACATAACCCAATCCTCTCTTGGAAGCATCGCTATAAATCACAAAGTCACTCTTACCATTTGGAATGGTCAACACTGGTACTGTCACTAATTTTTGTTTAAGTCTCTAAAAACATTTATCATACTCATCCATCCAAGTAAAGGTGGCACTCTTCCTGGTCAACTGAGTAAGTGGAACAACAATCTTTTGAAAACCCTCAACGAACCTCCTATAATATCCTGCTAAACCTATAAAACTATGAACTTCCCCAACATTTGCCGGTGGAGGCTAGTTAACCACTACTTCGATCTTAGATGGATCAATTGAGATTCCATCTTGAGATACCACATGACCAAGGAATGATACTTGCTGAAGCCAAAACTCACACTTCTGGAATTTAGCATATAACTGGTGCTTCCTTAATGCTTGCAAAACAATCCTGATGTGATCTATATCTTCAGTCTCTGATCTAGAGTACACTGAAATATCATCAATGAAGACGATCACCAAAGAATCTAAGTACTCTTTGAACATCGCGTTCATCAAATCCATAAAGGCTGCAGGAGCATTAGTTAATCCAAACGACATCACTACAAACTCGTAATGGCTGTAATGAGTGCGAAACATTGTCTTAGGTATATCCTCATCTCGAATCTTGAACGAATGGTATCTTGATCTTAAATCAATCTTAGAGAATACCGATGCTCCCTAAAGTTGATCAAACAAGTCCTTAATACGCGATAACGAATACCTATTCTTGATAGTGACTCTATTCAACTCCCTGTAATCAATTCATAGCCTCATTGATCCATTTTTTTAACAAATAATATTGGAGCACCCCAACGTGAAACACTGGGTCTAATGAAATCCTTATCCAGTAATTCTTGAAGTTTGTCCTTAAGTTCTTTCAACTCTGCAGGAGCCATACGATATGGAGCTTCGGATATAGGGGCAGTTCCTGGTACCAAATCAATACAAAAATCTATCTCTCGAGGAGGAGGAAGTCTCGGCAAATCATCGAGAAAGACATCTAAAAATTCAGAAACTACTGGAACTGATCCAATATCCACATTGGTCTTAGTTGTATCCACAACAGAAGCTAAATAACCCCAGTTAGCATGATTAAGTATGCGTTGTGCCCGTAAAGCAGATATGACCTTCGGTATAAGCCGTTGCTGAGATCCCTTAAACTTGAAGCTAGGTCTGCCCGGAGGTAGGAATCGAACTTCCTTTCGATAACAGTCTATGTTGGCATAGTTAGCAGTCAACTAGTCCATCCCTAGAATTACGTCAAAATCATGCATCCCTAGGACTATAAGCTTAACATTCATAACACGATCTGCTATCATCACTAAATAACTCTTTATCGCCTTATTAGCCAGGGGAGAAGCTCCAGAAGGCGTAGAAACATATAACTCAAAACCCAATGGCACAACATGCAAAGATTCATGAGCCACAAACGAAGCAGATATAAAAGAATGCGTGGATCCGGAATCAATCAATGTAAAAGCTGAATGTCCTAGTATAAGTAATGTACCTGTCACAACTGCATCTGACTGCTCAGCTACCTGACGAGTTAATGTGAAAAATTTCCCTTTAGCTCTACCATCTGCAACATTACTAGTCTGTCCTTGATCAATCAGAGGGCACTGTCTGAGGTAATGCCCAGTCTTCTCACACTTAAAATAAGAATTGTTCGCCTTAAAACACTGACCTTCATGGTGCTTGTTACATGTAGCACATAAGGGATTTGATTTGATCATTACCTTTTTGCATTGTGGGGACCCTAATGAGAATCCTGCGATTTCCCCTTTCCATGAAATGATTGCTTTGGCCATGATGCTGCACGTGGTGGAAGATTTTGTTCCATCAATAAAGCTGCCTTAACCACCGTTGCGTAGGTGGTATGCTTGTGGAGCGACATTGATCCCTTAATTTCTAGACGCAGTTCTCTTTCAAAAGTCCATGCCTTTTTTATCTCGCTATTTACATAGTGCATGGTGTACCGAGACAATTCTTCAAACTTCCGCTCGTATTCAGCTACACCCATAGCTCCTTGCACGAGTCTGAGGAATTCGGCCTCCTTCTCTATCCTGACCGTGATCGGAAAATATTTCTGAAGGAAAAGTTCCTTGAAACGATCCCATGTCAGTAGATTACAGTCGATGTCGTGAGCTCTCCGTATGAGCTCCCACCATATCTGAGCCTCTCGCGTTAGCATAAATGTTGCACAAATAACCTTTTAAATCTCAGAACACGGCATAAACTGGAAGATCTGCTCCAGTCTTGCAATCCATTCGTCAGCTAGCAGTGGGTCGGACGAGTGACCGTCAAATTTAGGTGGTTTTAGCCTCCCGAATGTCTAGATCAACTGCTGCATATCGACCTCCGTTATCTGTTCTAGTTGATGTTGTTGAGCTGGGCGAGCCGTGGCTGTCTGCCTCAATAACTCCAAAAATTCTTGAAACATATCCATCATAGCTACAGGAAAGTTAGCAGTAGGATCAACTGGTGCATGATTGTTGTTGTTCCTCATAGGAGGCACCATCGCACTGCTACCCATAAACCCAAGACTTACCAAAAGTCTAATCATGTCGTGCAAATATAACATAAACGTAATTCAAACATGCCATAATGAAACAAAATACATCATACTCGATCAATAATTCAAACATATATAACATGCGTACCTGACTTGTAAGATGAGGGAGGAGCATAGTGAGTGACATGCCATATCTTTCACTTAGAAAAATCTACATAATGTAAAACCATTGCTCTGATACCAAACTGTGAAGCCCCGATTTTCGAGGGTTAAATATGCTTGTAATTTCACAATAAAAAAACCCCCAATTCATTTGAAACCCTAATTTTGCCCTAATTATAGTTAAATAGCAGAAGTGGAATTTTTTAAAGAGAATATTAACTCATTAAACTGAAATAAATGATTTATTAAACTGTAATAAAGTGAAGCACAAAAATTCATAAGACATGAAAGTTAAAAATGGATATTCATAAATTTATGAAATAACTGAAATCAAAATGAAGTCATAACGTTATAATTTAACATAAAAATCAAAATCATGCTTGCTATTGTAGTCCCTCACTCCTACCGCTAACCATCACCTGCAACACAATCATCTATGGAGGGTGAGTATTAAAAATACTCAGTAAGTAAATTCACATACTAATAAGTTTCACATGACATAAATTTAATTTAACACATTCATTTGTATCACATAAAATACTTTTAATAACACAACTGATTTCGTGGTTAACATATAACTTGAATTTGTACTTATACTTGATGTTACTTGTACTTGTATGATCATAATTTGACTAGACATATTCCCCAATTAACAACCTAACCAGAATTGATTCACACTTGAATTTGAACTTGTAACATGAACGTGAATATGACAGATTGAGTGTCTTGATACTTGATGTCACTTAAAGTTATCTGAACCCTAAGGACGCTAACATGAACATGGTGATACCCAACCGTATAACTTGATAACATGACATGAACAATCTGGTTATTTGATAACCAAGGGACATGACTAAGTCTACCTCTTGTTTACTTTTCACTTTACTTGAGTTAAGATTCATAATTCACATTATCACATATACATGAGTAAACATATAACTTATTCATGAACATAAACGATATATCTATTACGTGCATAACTCAAAAAATACATAACATGGTGAATAATTTCATCTTGATATGGAAAAATAAATAAAACACTTGATCATAAGATTGGGCAACATAAAGAAATAATAAAAATAAGTTTTCATTATATAAGCTAACACTTATGACACATGAACCGAATTACTATGTAAATCCACTTACCTGGATCGGTACGAATAAATTCAACAACTAATGACCTGAAATTCAAGAATCTCATATCACAAAATAATCATATAATAACTACAATTATTAAAAACTAGGAGGACGAGCGAGGTCAGAAAGGGGATGAAACTGTACTGGGTGTAAACTGATCAAGTGGTTCAGACCGGTTCAACTAGGTTCGGGTGGTCTGAACCGGTTCAGTTCTGTTGCGGTGGTTCGGTTTGGTCTAGTCTAAAATGATTCTAGGTTGGCTTAGACTGGACTGGTTTGATCTGGTTCGGATGAACCGGTTCAGCCCGAGTAAACCATGGTTCGGGTCAGGATTAATTGGATCACAAGACCCAATAGCAGGTAGTACAGAAATAAATAGTGAACAAAAATAGAAAGAAAAGAAATAAACTTGCCGAACGCAATAACGGTAAAGACGAACAACTACTATCCGATGAAAATGATCGAAGGGCTAATAAAATTATAGAATTTGAGAGTGAGAAATCATCAAGAGAAACATGAATAAATAATCGAAACAAAAGAAGGAGAGAAAAAATCAAGGGCTTACCAAAATCGATACACAACGACAATGCGACGACGATGCCAGAAACAGAGATGAATAAAACGCCTATCGTTGAAAAATTGAGAAAAATCCAGAATTGGATATAATGTAAACATTGATAAAAGATTACGGTTGAAAGCATGAGAAACGAGAAAGCATGAAGAAATAGAGAAGAATTAGTTTACCTTAAATTGATGGCGGAACAAATGGAAAATGAGACAAAGAAGAAGAACGAGAAGAAGATGGAACAGGGAGCTTGCTGGAAAAATTAGAGGAGAGGAAAAATAAACTCAGATTGATTCTTCAATGAATTGATCAAAATCTAAGTCAATTAGAGAAAAGAAAGAGAAAATAAAAGAGAAGAAACAATAAATCATTTACCTTGATTAATGGAGGATAGTTATTGAAGAAGAAACTAGATGAAGTAGCAAGCAAAGGGGTTTTCGTTGGGTGAAGAAAACTGTAAAAGAATTAGAGATGTGCAATAAAATAAAAAGGGGAGGGCTCGTGAATATAAAAGAAAATGGGAGAAAGGGGAGGGAGAGTTGTAGGTGGTTACAAAGATTAGCTTGAGATAAACAAAAGAGAGATATGGAGGAAAATGGTTGAGAGAGAACACGTGGTGTGAGGGAAAACAAATGGGGTGGCTTAGGATGTATGCGCATATATGGTGTGAGTGGGGGTTCTAAATTACAAAATACCCTTTATTAAATACTTGGGTATTACATTTACACACCATATGGTCTTTTCCTTCAAGTAATAAGTCTTCAGGTTGATCCATATAGGCTTCTTCTTCTAAATTTCCATTAAGAAAAAAGGTTTTCACATCCATTTGATGTAACTTAAAGTCAAAATGAGCTATCAATGCCATAATGATTCTAATTTAGTCTTTTTTAGAGATGAGTGAAAATGTTTCCCTATAATCAGTGCCATCCTTTTGAGTAAAATCTTTGGCAATAAGTCTGGCTTTATAGTGTTCAATGTTGCCCTTAAAGTCGTGTTTGGTCTTAAAGACCCATTTACATCCAAATTTCTTACAACCTTTAGGCAACTCAACAAGATCCCAGATATTATTTTTCTCCATAGATTTTATTTCTTCTTTCATGGCATAAATCCATTTAGTAGAATCATTACTTTCTACAACTTATAAAAATGAAACTGGATCGTCATCGATTCCTACGTCAATTTCGGACTCTTATAAATAAACCACATCATCATTAGGAATGACAGATCTTCTTTCTCGTTGAGACCTTCTTAATGTCATCTCTTGTGACTCATCTACAGTAGGTTCATTAGTGACGATATCATTCGGGAGTGTCTCATCATTCATTTGTTGTTCTTGAGTATTGTAAGGTTGTTCAACAACTATGGAAACAATAACTTTTGAAGTTAAAGGTAAAAAGATTTACGTCCCAACTTCTTGGATAACCACTTTATGTGGTTCTTTACTTCCACTAGATTCACAATTTTCAATGAATCTAGTATTTCTAGATTCAATAATTCTTGGACTATGAGTAGGACAATAAAATCTATACCCTTTTGATTTTTGAGGATTATCAATAATATCCACTGGTCGTCCTAAAATCTAATTTCTTTTCATGTGGATTATATGATCCTTACTTCTGTTGGGTAACCCCATACATGTATGTGCCTTAAACTAGGGTTTCTTCCAGTCCATAGCTCAAAATGAGTCTTTGGAACTGCTTAACTAGGAACCCTATTTAACAGATACATTGTAGTCTTTAAAGCATCCATCCACAAAAACATAGGTAAAGATGATTTATTAAGCATTCTCCTAACTATAACAATTAAAGTACGATTACGCCTTTCTGCTACACCATTTTGTTGTGGTGTACCAGACATAGTATATTGCACATATACCACGTCGTTCAAGGAATTTAGCAAATGGGCCAGGATGTTGTCTTGATTCATCATACATTTCATATAATTCACCACTTCTATCAGGTCTTATGATATTCACCTTTCTATCTAGTTGCATTTCAACGTCATTTATAAATACTTCAAAAGTATTTATTGCTCGAGATCTGTCATGCAACAGAGATATATATATATATAACCATAACCTGAAAACTTATTGATAAAGGTGATAAAATATTTATCTCCACCAAAAGATGGAGCCAAAAGGTCCACATATATCGATATGTATTTGTTGGAAAATGCGGCGCACGTGCAACGGAGACATGATGGCTTTTAAAAAAATTATTAAAATGAATCGTATGTTTTTTTATAAAATGAAAACAAGCGTGACGCAATGGTTTCTAAAATAAAACTTTTTTTGAAAACTCTTTTTAATCAGGATCCATTATATATTTATATATTAAATCTGAGATGTACATGGATATGAATCATATACTTGTAGTCTATATTGAGCGTCCTTGCAAAATAAAAGATCTTGCATTCCCACGAACAACGGATTTTGAGATCCACACCAAGATTTTTCAAACCAATCCTCAAACGACTAGGACGTGTATAAGCACGAAGAATAATCAAAAATACTTTTTCTGTCTCTAGATGTACTCAACACATAAGATCTAGAGATTTACTGTGAATGATTAATTTTTGTGAGACAATCCTCTAAGAGAATACAATGATTATTCTCATAGATTTTTTTTTTAGCTTTTAATCACAGAGAAAATTTACCTTGATAGCAATTGTGTTCACAAATCTCTCTCAAACTCTGAGACCAATATAATAATATCTATATATTTTTTAGATAATGACATATCAGATTTTTAGGGATAAACTGAAAATAATATTTAATTTTAAAATTACCATTGCAGTGAGACCCACTACAAATTTTGCAAAACTGCAGTGCCACACGACGCTGCAGTTGCTGTAAGCTATCACAATGTTCACTACACTGCAATGCCACAACACTACAATAGTTCATGTCAATCTCTGCTTCTCAATTAGTGATTGACACATGGCAAATACTGTGAATTAAATATTTATTTTAATTAAATAAATATCTAGATATCAGTTAATTCAAAATTAACATATCTGATTATCCCTATCAACTAACTTATCTGTTAGTTCACAAACAACAGATTTAGTTGATTCAAATTATTATCTAATAATTATTTATAATTATTTATTTTCATAAATTAAATATTATGTCTCACTTATCGATAATTAAAAAATTAATCGATATAATTATTTATAGATATATAATTCAATTAATTAATTAATCACACATAATTATCTGATAATTACGTACTTGTCCCAGAATACAAATTTCTTTCGCTAGTAAATCATTTTCTCATGTCTTGAAATATTCACACACTAGACTGCATAGTACAGTGGTGATTTGGAGACCATGGACTTATAATTTTAAGTTTCAATAAGCTAAATTATTAATTAAATTCTTTAATTAAATATTCTTATTTATTAATTTCATTATTACTCCGCTATAAATATGGAATTGAATTCTTAGAGATTATAGAATATATTTACAGAGTATTCTCGCATAGACCATTGATATAATCATTTCACGTAGTTCTGTCTTCCAAAATTACCATTTTACCCTTCAAATTACCTCTTAGCCATTAAGTATCATTATTTCTCTAGTGAATGTCTAATTTATAATCATATTATAAATTTGTGCTCAATAACCATTCAGTTTTAAAATTAACACTTAAGAGAGCTAATATACAATCCGTTAGGAAAACTTAATTTTAAATTTTATAAGATCATGTTCCCAGCCATCCATATCATTGAATCTTCAAAATAAAAGTCACTAGCTTGTTTTATAAACAAATCTTAACGAGTGAATCAAAAGATCTAGTAGACATATATTAGAGTTCATGACTACTCATGATTCATACTGATCTACATATGATTATTAGATTGATGTGTATTAAATCTTTATGATAAATGATATGTTAATAAAGATATTAATTTACATCGATCATGTCATATATAATCTTATTATATAAAGTACATTCACTAAGATGTCTATCCTCATCAATGATCCGGATCTAGATCACATGCATTCATAATGCTTAGTGAACCGTACTAGCAATCATTAATTAAAGATTTCATACTTTAATATGTTGTTGACATTTTTATTCATTATCTATGATCTTAATTCTCTCATACTAATACAAGATCATAGTCTCATTAATGAATATAGAATTTTTAGATATCTATATAAATTATTCAATAATAATTTAAAAGAACAATTATAAGTTAAATGTAATTTCATATTAAAATGTCAATACACATGTTTTAAGAGTATAAACCCCAACATTATTATCTCAAGAAGCTGTGTAATTCTTGTGGCTCCTTTCTTTATATGTTTGGTTTGCTTTCCCTCAATACAATCCACACACACACTTAGATCTGTAAAATCTAAGTTTGGAAGAATTTCGTTCTTTATTAGTCTCTCCAATATTTCTTTAGAGATGTGACCTAAACGTTTATGCCCCAAGAAAGCTGAATGTTCATCGATTAAACTTCATTTAGTACCAACATTATGATGCATGGTTAAGGGGTTTCGACAAAAAGTTATCAAGTTTCAAACAATAATACCCATCATGTAGCACACCAAAATGCCCATCATGTAGCACATCAGAACCAATAAGGCTATTTTTGAATAAACTAAAACATCCATTCCCAAATTTAAAGATAAATCCAGCAGTATGAAGTTTGGATAAAGAAACTAAGTTACGAGAGATAGAAGGTACATAGAGAGTTTCAAACAAGTCTAAATGATATCATGTGTCTAAAATCAAACGGTAAGTCCCTATGACTTCAACAGAAGCTTTAACACAGTTTTCCATGTAAACAAAATTCTCGTTTGGATTTACAGTTTGGAACGTAAGGAATCCCTGCATTGTTTTAGAAATATGAGTTGTAAAAGCAGAGTCAATCCACCAAGTACTATAAGGAACTTCGTTAAGTTTGATTGGAAACATACAAAAGCACAAGGCTTATATTTCTTCTCGAACCAAGCTTTACGCTTTAAGCAATCTTTGTGATGATGCCCAGGTTTCTTGCAGAAATGGCATTGATCATTCGTTTATTCCTTTTTATGGATTTGAACATCTTTAGATGCCTTATTCAGCTTGTGAAGTTTTTTTTTCAAGCCCTTTCCAGGCTTCCTCCCAACATTCTTTCCAGCTTCTTGATCACTTATGAGATGAATAGAATGAATTCCTTGGTTCTTGAGTCTTTGTTTCTCTTGAACTACCATATTGGCCAATTCATTAACACACCACTTGTCCTTAATAGTGTCATAATTCATTTGAAATGGCCCATACTGAGTAGGAGGTAAAGAATTAATAATAAACTATACTAGAAAATGGTCATCCACGTTCAATCCTAAAGACTTAAGCTTTGCTGCTAGATTTTTCATTTCAAGAATATGCTTATGTGTGCTGCGAGAACCATCAAATTTCATGGTGGTCTAACTACCCATTGATGTTCCAGCAAGTGACTTATCGGCAGTTTGAGAATACCCTTCCACAAACTTCATAAATTCCTTAGCGCTATCAGCTTTGGGAAGAGTAGGCTTTATATTGTTTGCTACAATCATTCGCATGAACATTAAGCTCAATCTGTTTGACATTTCCTAAGCTTTATGGAAATATTTTTCATCAACACTGTTTTTCTCAGTTATAGCAGCGGGTTTCTCAATTTGAAGTGCTAAGTCAAGCTCTAGAACACCTAGGTGAAATTGGACTTGCTCACACCAGACTGAGAAATTTAAGCCATTAAACATGGGAACAGATGAAGCAAACGAATGAAGAGAAACATGAGCAGATACTGCAAAGTTTCACAAAACATTCTAACATTAATGCTTTGAGTAGTAAACTTTTAACGCATAATCAGATTTAAATTCAGATTCAACAAAATAAATGTACGTCTAAGATCTCCTTTGGTTGATACTTCGACATAGCATTAATTAACAATAATGATGTAAGTATAATTATACTTAATTTGATAACTAAATATATACTCTCACTAGACATACCTGTTATTTTTAGATATACAAAATAAATCTAATATATCATATTAATTACAACAATAATGTTCATCGTTTACAGGAATAACTAATCTACCTTTGGGTGATTCTGAAATATCCATGAAAAATGAACTTCAATGTACCCTTCATTAAACATAATGTCGGATTTCATTTTTCATCAGTAAGCATCAAACTCATAGGGAATTGAAAGTATTTGCATAAATTTAATCTATAAAACTTTCTAGTTTGGTCACTTTGGTGACTAACAAACAAACTCACTTAATATAGATTTTAATTTATGATAATACAATACTACTCTAAAATACTTGAAAACAAGTATCTTAAAAGCTATCATCATTATGGTAACAATATTTCAGCATGGATGAACCAGCGTCAAAATCAAATGAAACATTAAAAAAACGGTTAACAAAAGTTGCTTCTCTCAATTTCAAAGAGGACATTAAACTGATTCATCTTCTTGTTCTAATAAGATTTGTGATTCCAAAAGACTTAAAACAAAATGCATGAGTAATTAAATAATTGATTGGCAATTGGCTAACACCCACAATAGGTATGACAATTGCACAGTCAAAATTACAGCCAATTAAAATTTGAATCAGTATGAAATTGGCCATACAATTCATACACGCATGTAATAGAAAACCAATTATTGCTATTAAAAACATGAATCTGCATTCCGAGAGACTTAAGCGACGTACAATTGAATTTTCATACTTAACCATTATTCATATTGCAAATTACTTAGTGAACGGTCATCAAACAATTCAATCGGTTATTGAAACAATTACCAGAATTTGAAATTTTCCTTTCTCAAATAAAAATTACAGCGGAAACTTGTTTCACTAACAATCAGAGTACATTAAAAGTTCTAGAGGCCATCATCATTATAAGGGAAAATCATAAGTTCTTCAACTTAGGTTTTGACACTACATGTAAGCAGTTCATTTAATTGCAATTCCATTAAACAAACTTTAATTCCTAAATCTTTACAACTTTATAATTTTCACATAATTGGATATAGAAAATATACCTTTATCCATCCTGAATTCTTTGATGCTTGAACAAATTGATAGGAAATTGAGTTTCTTCTTCTATCTCTTTTCAAAACTTTAAATGATGGTTTCTGTGTATTCAATAATGAGAAGAATAATGACCAAATCCCTTTGTTTATTTTAAGCTTTCAATTGTATATTTCCATCAAAGGTTGCATTTGTAACTTCCCTCAATCACAATAGACCGATAATTTTAATATTTTATAATTAAACCACAAATATATCATAACCATATCATATATGTCCGTGGTCAAATTACGGTTTACACTGCAATGTATTATAATCATCCATAATTAGTTTTATACAATTCAATATAAAACAGTTCCAAAATACAAAATATTGTACTTAAAACAATTTTAAGAAAATCTAATTGTAATAACATATTCCAAACTTTGAATTCCATAATATATAATAAAACAAAATACACATTTTAAAATATATATGATACAATTATATCATGAATAATAATATACAAAATAGTTTCGAAACTAATAGTCGAGCTCACATGAGGCAGTTATACCTCATAAATTACTGAGAATCCTTCCTCGGCCTGTAATTTGCGTAATTTGATTTGGATGAAAACGGTTCTCATATTTTCAGCTACCAATCATCAAAATCAGTTATAGCAATAAATGAATATAATTATGATGTGAATGGTAACAATAAAAATAAAAATAATTATAAAAGTCAATAATAGCTGATAAAAATCTTAATATCCACCAACAATCCTAAAATATTTGGGGGGGGGGGGGGGG
>QANY01009435.1:534172-601994 GCA_003255025.1 Datisca glomerata
GGGGGGGGGGGGGGAGATTACAAAGTGAATGCACCAAATGAAAAAAACAAAAGCAGTTTACACAAAATGCAAGATTAACAGGCTTTAAAATTTATTGTGTCTACGCCATAATATCTATATCAATTTAAAAAAAGTATTATAATTAGCCACTAGTAGTACCATTTATAACAGTTAAACAAAAAAAATAGAATAACAACAGTCCTTCCAATCCTAATCTAATGAGAATGTAATCATCCAGAATTAGTTCTACATGATTCAACATAAAATGGTTTCAAAATATATAATTATCTAGAATTAGTTCAAGCACAATTCAAGAGCTGGTCAACATGCAAGAAAACATATCTTTATTCTACTTATCCCATTAAGCCCAACGAATGACGAAAGATATCCATTTAAATTTAAAAGAATAGGATTCTCAGTGTGTTTTTGCTTTGCCATGACTATTAATAAGGCACACGGACAAACAACCCTCATGTTGGGATCTACATTCCTGAACATATTTTTTTCTCATGGACAATTGTATGTTACACTTTTTAAAGGTATATCATTAGTAACAACAAAGATATTAGTTATGCAAAATAATGATGAGAAGACAGATGGTGTACTAACAAAGAATAAAGTGTACAAAAAAATACTGATACAAAACATATAATATATTCAGGCGTAGCTTTTCCTATTAGTAATATTGCAATCTCGTATAATTTACTGAATTTGTTTTCTTTTGCATCATAGAATGGTATGTGCTATAAACAATTTTTAAAAAGATTCAAATAGAAACGATAAGATAAGATATATGAATATATAATTACAAAACACGTGCAACACACGTTCATTTTTTGGTACCTTTAAAAGGTGCTTAAGTTAGGAGAAACTTTTAGTTTCCTAATTTACCCCTCACCTCTTTCTATTCTCAATTTATATTTTAATTTAAATTGATTTTTGTTAAATAAATATAGAATTTATAGAAATAATTATCCCAATAAATTAAACTTTTTAGTTTTTAGATTTAATATTGAATGAATTTGAAATTATTATTGTGTGAAACAATAAAAGGCCGATTTATATAGTTTAAACAATAATTTAAATAAAAAAAATTAAAAAAATATGAGATTATTTATATAACAAATATAATTTTATGAAGCAAAATCTATATATTCATTTGACTTAGGTGTATATTTATCTATAATATCTTCTATAATCTATAATTCATAATTCTATATCTACATCTACAATATATAAAAAGGAATGATGTTGGAGAAACTTTCATTGAATAGTTTTCTCCAAACAGTCCTCCCCTTATCCCAAAATGTCATTTGAACTACACATGTTGTAATCTTATTGGGTTATATTAGCATTCGTACCTTGATTTCAAGATTTTATAGATTCAAATTTGTGCACGTAGTGTTACCTTATTGTTTATCTATTAAAATTTTAATGATCATTTTCAACGGATTTAATTTTATAATGATTATACTTCATTTGTTACTTTTATCAATTATTTTGAATATCTTTGTTGTGCAATGTACTTATTTTAACATGCATGGCTCCTACGTGTTCATTGTACAACTCATAAATAAGTGGTTTTGAAATATAATGGAGAGATTGCAATTTGATATGGATATGAAGATATTGCACTGGACATAATGTACATAAAATGGTAAATTTAGTGAGTATTTATCTTTACTCATGAACCTTTAGTGAATATTTATCTTTATTCATGAACCTAAATTATAAATTTACTATTGAGATTCATCACATTTAAGCTATTGAATGAACTAAATATTATTCAATGGACTACTAAATGAGTTGTATATTTAGTATACAATAAATTATTAAATAACCATTTATCGTCCGCTCCTCTATAAATAGGCTTCATCCATGAGCATTGTCATTATTCGTTGTGCACATAATTTTTTCGTTGTCATTACCCCATGTTTTCTAAATGTATATGTTGCATTACCATTAAATTTTTGTTTGTATCCAAATTATTAATGCACCAATATTCATAAATATTTATGAGTCTGATTAAATAGTTTATGTATATATCTATGCATACATATTCCTGAATTTCAGTACAATGAATCTTTATTGAGGAAAAAATATAAATAGACTACAATAATGTGTGATGACTGTAGGTCATTTACGAATTTGATAAAACAAAAATGATGAAGCAGAGAAGTTGTTTATGGGAGGGGGGGGGGGGGGTACTTGTAGGTCTGGTTCTTTTTTATATATTACTGATTACTGATTATCGATTACTGACATTGTTTTTCCTTTTATGTTTTCAAACCGTCTATTTATCTCTCTTCTTCTCTGTATGCATATCACGTTTGCTTTGGGTTCTATATTTTTTTACCATTTTTAATTGCATAGGCAACTGAAATTTGGAGAGGTTTGTCTGTTCCCATTCATAATTTTGTTAATAAACTTCACATAGTTATAGGTGTAGGATTATATATATGCACGATCATATCCTAACTTCAGGTGTTAACTATTCTCATGCAGAAAGTTTCCAAAAAACTCAATCTAAAGTCTTAATTCTCATCTTCCATATGATTATGTGAGGGTGAACAGATGTAAAATCTTCACCATGCCACGTGAACGGAAGAGAACCAATCAAGCGGGAGTGAGTAGATCTCCATCGTGAGAAAATGAAAAGAGGGAAATCAAAGCTACAGGAGGGATCAGAAGGTTACGATTGATTTGACAGTTATAAAGGCAATATAGCCAACATAATAGTTGAAAGAAATACACAAAATATGGGGGCCACGTTTGGGGAAGACCCCACAAGCATGATGATGATCCTAAAGAGATGATGGCATTATAAAAAACGTAGGGGGAATATGGCCTGGTCTACGAGAATAACGAGGGACTCCCCCTCTTTTTTATTAATTTATCAATATATTAAAAAGGTCCATAAATACAGATTCATGTACTAAATGAAAGGAAGAGATTGAATCCAAGCAAAGTTTTACATATAACATTTACTCTTCTCTCTTCTTTCATCATTATCATCGTAGCTTTTACAAATGTGAAGAAAATATCATTTATATTTTGGTGCTTTCATTGAGAGATGAGAGAATAATATCATGAAACCCACCCCGAAAACATCGAACATGCCTAGAACAGATTGAACGCAACCCTAAATGAGGACAGCAGGACCAGAAACGAAGATGATCATGTGGATCAACCATGACAGACTATGCAAGACCAGATTGACGCGCTTCAGCAAGAGCTGACAATGACACGTGCTAAAGTTAGTTAAATGGTGAATAATGAGGAACGAGAAATCCACTCGGGGGGCAACGAACTAGATGTAAGACAGGAGAACCACGAGAACAACAAAAATGTATGATGTGAGGAAGTAGAAATCCAATCCCAGAACCACGTAAAAGAAACTACTGGGGAAGTTCGTCAGTCCCGGGTCATAACAAAGGAAGCAGTGGAGGAATTACTAGAGCGAAAAATGATGGAAATGAGAAAGGGAGAACAGGAAAGACCGACCTCGAATCCCGCACTCGAACTCCGCTATGCCCTGAAATCTTGACAGCACCCGTACCCAAAAATTTTATGGCTCCCAAGTTTACATGTTATGAAGGGAAGACAGAACCCGTTGATCACCTCCGACGGTTCAGACAGATAATGGCTTTGTATCAACATGACGACAAACTCATGTGGAGGATGTTCCCTACCAGCCTAGACGGGACGACTCTGAAATGGTATCATTCCCTCCTTGTACATTCGATTACTAACTTCGTTATTATGTCCACTGTATTTTTAGAATAGTATTCTACCTATTGAGTGGTAATGGAAGACACATAGTATCTCTTAACAATTTCTGCTAAGAAAGGGGAGTCACTACGGGAATACGCCCACAGATTTAAGGATGAAATGGCAAAAATCAAAAATTGTGATGACCGAGTCGCCAGACTGGCCTTCAGGTGGAAATTAGATCTGAACTCTCCATTGTTTGAAGATTTATCCAAGGTGAAACCGCTATCAATGGTGAAAACCTTTCAAACGGGTGCAAACCTACATTACTTCAGAGGAGGAGAAAAGAAGCCTACTGAAAATGACTAAACATAATACTGAGGAATTGAGGAACCAGGAAAAAAGATCAAGATTTGAAAGAAAAAGACTGATGGGACAGAAAGAGAAGACAGTGGGAGCAGTAAGCAGGAAAGAACGAGATATCGAATATGGGACTCAGGCAGAATACACCCAAGGGACAAGGTTTACACGCCGTTGACGATCCCAGTAAGCCAAATCCTGGATATGATTAATGACAAGACTTGGCTGAAGAGACCTACCCTGCTCACAAAAGAACTGCATTACAAAGATAGAGACAAGTACTGCTCTTTTCATGGGAGCCGCGGGCACTACACAAAGGACTTCTTCCAACTCAAAGATTACATCTAGCAGCTGATTAAAGAGGGGTATCTCCACCAGTTTATGAAAAGGAGGAGCCAAGTGAGAAGTTGAAAAGCATTACCATGGTGATGACAAGCGCGACAACGGGAAACAACCTCTTCATATCGTCGACACGGTTATTGCACTTACGAAACAGGAAAGGACAACCAGAAATGAAAGAAAGATATACTACAAGAAGTCGATACTGGAGAAATGCATGGAAGGGCCCTCAAGTGCGAGTGGAAATCCATCATTGATATTTGATGATCTAGATTTAGAGCATGATAAGTATCACAACGACGCTCTTATCATTTCAATACAAGTCGACAACTACTTACTGAGGAGAGTCTTGGTCGACGATGAGAGTGCTGCGAACATTCGATATAGAGCGGCCTTGGAGAAAATGTCAATGGGAGGACAAAAGCTGCAAGGAACTTCACAACCGCTGATAGGCTTCAACAGAGCCATTAGTTACTCAGAAGGAACCCTCATTCTCTCGGTGAACATAGAACCCTTTAACTACATGACTGAGTTCATGATCTTGAACACGTCATCCCCGTACAATGCTATCATATGATGCTGCTCGTATTTGTTTTGTGACCGCTCTGGAATCTGTCAAGAAAGAGGCTACATAAAAAGCAGAAGGTAAGTGGCCCGCGGATTTATACCAATCACAGGAAGATGGGCAAGACGACCCAATGTACAAGGCGGGTGAATAAATGTAACTTGTATGTTTGGAAGAAGGAATGCAGAAGATGATGAACGTCATTACCCATCTCGAGAAAGATGAAAAAGAAAGATTGGTAGAATTTCTACGATAAAACAAAGATGTGTTCAACTACGGCGTACAGGATGTCGGGTATTCCTGAATAAATTATTTGTCATAAGTTGAATACGAATCCAGCTGTAAAGTTAGTGAAGCAGCGAAAAATAAGCTTTGCCCCAGAACGGAATAAGACAATCAAGGAAGAAATCGAGAAGCTTTTAGCGGCTGGTTTCATCCGCGAAGTCAACTACCTAGACTGGTTGGCCAACGTTGTAATGGTACGGAAGAAAATGGCAAATGGAAGATCTGTGTGGACTTCACTGACTTAAATAAAGCTTTACCCCAAAGATGATTACATGTTGCCAATGATATATCAAATGGTTGATGCAACCTCAGGACATGAACTTCTCAACTTCATGGACGCATATTTTGGATACAACCAGGTGAAAATATTTCAATCCGATCAAGAAAAAACTTCTTTCATTATTGAATATGGTATCTACTATTATAAAATACAGGTGCAGCTTATCAGAGGCTTATGAACAAAGTCTTCCATGAACAAATCGGAAGAAACATGGATGCCTCTGAGGATAACATGTTAGTTAAAAGTGAAAAATGAGGAGACCATATTCGGGATCTTAAAGAAGTTTTTTTAGTTCTAAGGAAAAACTCCATGAAGCAGAATCCAGAGAAATGCACGTTTGGGATAGCTGTGGGAAGGTTCCTCAGACACCGAGTGATGTAGCGGGGGATAGAGGTGAACCCAGACCAAGCAAAGGCGATCATGGAGATGAAATCCCCAGAGGCTCGGAAAGAGATACAGGGGTTGACGAGAAGATTAGTCGCCCTGAACAGATTCATTTCAAGGTCTACGGACAAGTGCAAACCATTCTTTGAAAAGTTAAGAAAGAACTCTATGGACGGATGGAACGAGGAATGTGAGGAAGCTCTCAACATAATTAAAGAATATCTTATGACTCCCCCTCTACTCTCTAAACCAGTACCGTGTGAACAACTTCTGCTGTACGTTGTCATTTTTGAAGTAGCTTTCATCACTATACTCATCAGGGAGGAGGAAAGAAAGAAGAAACTTGTATACTTATAAGCAAGAGCCTGGTGGCAGATAAGACACGATACAAATAGATGGAGAAATTAGAACTGGTAATTATAACAGCTACACGAAAGCTGAGACCATATTTTCAGGCAAATAGTATCAAACTATTAACAGACTCATCTGTTAAAAGTCTCCTACACTCCTCGGAGGTAAGCGGAAGGATGTCAAAGTGGTCAATCGAGTTAAGCCAGTATGAAATTCACTATGAACCCAAAACTTCCATCAAGGGACAGACATTGGCATATTTTGTTATAGATTTCACTGGAGAGATAGCTGACCAGAAGCCTCGAGAAAATGCTGGAAACGAGTCTTGGGAATTGTATGTCGATGGTGCTTCAAATTGTAAAGGAGTAGGAGCAGGAGTAGTGGTACGAACACCCTTCGAAGAGACGCTAGAGCATTCTATCTTATTTTGGTTCCACGTGTCAAACAATGAAGCAGAATATGAAGCGCTAGTTACGGAAGTATCTCTGCTACGCGAATATGGGGTAGTTGATGTAAAAATATTATGTGATTCCATGTTGATTGTGAAACAGGTCACAAGAAAATACATTGTGAAAGATGAAAGGATGTTGAGCTGTCGACAACGGGCGAAAGGCCTACTAGGCATGTTGAAAAGCTATGAAATTCAGCAGATCCTAAGAATTGAGAACAGACACACTGACGCACTGGTGAACTTGGGATCGTCGTTGCAATTCTCATACAAACGTAATGTCCCTATGGAATTTCTAAGAAAGCAAAGTGTCTTGTTCTCGCGGAACAACGTGGCTGGTGTGGAAGTAGAAAGAGAGCCCAGCTGGCAAGATGACATAGTCGTTATCTTGAAATGGAATACTTCTAGAGGACAAGCTCTTTGCCAAAAAAGTACAACAACAGAGCGCTAGGTACACATTGATTAATGGATTATTGTATAGAAAATCATTTACAAGATCATACTTAAAGTGTTTAAAGGAAAAGGAGACTCGTTATGTTTTGGCTGAAATTCATGAAGGGGTATGCGGCAATCATACTGAAGGAAGGTCGTTAGTCCACAATGCATCAAGATGTCAAACAATATGTGAAGGTTGTAACAGATGCCAACGTTTTGCTCCAGTCGTTAACATGGCTCCCGGTGAGCTGAAAACAATAACAAGTATGTGGCCCTTCATGCAATGGGCACTTGTGTGGAAGTGAACAGTGTAAAATCTTCACCATGTCACATGAACGTAGGATAATCAATCAATAGGGAGGGAGTAGATCTCCACCGTGGGAAAATGAGTAGAGGGAAATCAGAGCTACATGAGGGATCAGACAGTTACGACTGATTCAACAGTTATAAATGCAGTATAGTCAACATAGTAGTTGAAAGAAACACACAAGGGATGAGGGACACGTTTGGGGAAGACCCCACAAGCATGGAGATGATCCTAAGAAGATACTGGCATTACCGAAAATGTAGGGGGGGTATGACCTGATCTCCGAGAATAATGAGGGACTCCCTTTTTTATTAATTTATTAATATCTTAAAAATGCCTATAAATACAGACTCATGTAATAAATGAAAATAAGAGATTGGATCCAAGCAAAGTTTTACACAAAACATTTACTCTTTTCTCTTCTCTCATCATTATCATCGTAACTTTTACAAACGTGAAGGAAAAATCTTTTACAGAGGGAGCTTAGCGTTGTAATGAATTAAATATTTTAATTTATGTCTTTTGATCCAAATTGTCCACATTAAAAATGAAAACATCGATACAAATTTACTAATCGGGATATTGTATGTTTTATAAATGAATTATAATTAGTTACTGTAGTTAGGCTTCCAAATGTTGGAGTTGTGGTGTACATGATTGATCATAAAAGACACCATGGAAAATTAACCCAATCATAAGGCTATGTCTCAAATTTTGATTATGTTGTGGATTTGTGGTATTTTCTCTCTTTTTATCCAAGTTGATTAGAAAAGTAATCTAATGATCTGAATCGGATTGTCATCATACTCATATAACTTCTTTCCTCTACTAAGTTACCAACATATATATAGCCACATATTATATAGTATTTGACACATAAAATTTTGCTTAAAAGTGGTTAATTCAAATGAATCAATAGCATATTTAGATTAATTTACTATATGGACGTAAATAGTCATTTAAGTGTGACAACCCTCTCTATGTCTCAATTTGATAAATCACGTGCAATGCACATGTTAAAATACTAATTAAAAAGAATGATGCCCAATGATGCTCAATTAATTGGCATTGGTTTATTTTAATAATAGAACCGGCCATTAGTTGTGTGTTGTATGATTTATGTTTTTTTATTAATATAATAGAATTTACGTTAATCTAATGACATGTTAAGAAAAAAAATCAATTTATTAGTTTGAAATACAAGGAATCAAGTATTCATTCTCAACTTTATGCATGTCTATATAAGATTTAATATAGTAGACCTAAGATCGAGTTGAGCTTACCTTTCTATGCAGTTGAAAATGGTGTTTATAGAGAGGAGTTTGACCTTGCAAGTCTTGGTGAAGAAGTTTAAAAAAAAGTTACATTTAATGTCATTGTCCCCGAGTTAACAAAAAATAATGATGTTGTAATGACACACAGAGATTGAGTCGTGAAAAATGAGTAGTTCAATATATAGTTGTCAAGATGTCAAACAATATGTGAAGGTTGTAACAGATGCCAGCGTTTTGCTCCAGTCGTTAAGATGGCTCCCGGTGAGCTGAAAACAATAACAAGTATGTGGCCCTTCATGCAATGGGCACTTGTGTGGAAGTGAACAGTGTAAAATCTTCACCATGTCACATGAACGTAGGATAATCAATCAATAGGGAGGGAGTAGATCTCCACCGTGGGAAAATGAGAAGAGGGAAATCAGAGCTACATGAGGGATCAGACAGTTACGACTGATTCAACAGTTATAAATGCAGTATAGTCAACATAGTAGTTGAAAGAAACACACAAGGGATGAGGGACACGTTTGGGGAAGACCCCACAAGCATGGAGATGATCCTAAGAAGATGCTGGCATTACCGAAAATGTAGGGGGGTATGACCTGATCTCCGAGAATAATGAGGGACTCCCCTTTTTTATTAATTTATTAATATCTTAAAAATGCCTATAAATACAGACTCATGTAATAAATGAAAAGAAGAGATTGGATCCAAGCAAAGTTTTACACAAAACATTTACTCTTTTATCTTCTCTCATCATTATCATCGTAACTTTTACAAACGTGAAGGAAAAATCTTTTACAGAGGGAGCTTAGTGTTGTAATGAAGTAAAATATTTTAATTTATTTCTTTTGATCCAAATTGTCCACATTAAAAATGAAAACATCGATACAAATTTACTAATCGGGATATTGTATGTTTTATAAATGAATTATAATTAGTTACTGTAGTTAGGCTTCCAAATGTTGGAGTTGTGGTGTACATGATTGATCATAAAAGACGCCATGGAAAATTAACCCAATCATAAGGCTATGTCTCAAATTTTGATTATGTTGTGGATTTGTGGTATTTTCTCTCTTTTTATCCAAGTTGATTAGAAAAGTAATCTAATGATCTGAATCGGATTGTCATCATACTCATATAACTTCTTTCCTCTACTAAGTTACCAACATATATATAGCCACATATTATATAGTATGTGACACATAAAATTTTGCTTAAAAGTGGTTAATTCAAATGAATCAATAGCATATTTAGATTAATTTACTATATGGACGTAAATAGTCATTTAAGTGTGACAACCCTCTCTATGTCTCAATTTGATAAATCACGTGCAATGCACATGTTAAAATACTAATTAAAAAGAATGATGCTCAATTAATTGGCATTGGTTTATTTTAATAATAGAACCGGCCATTAGTTATGTGTTGTATGATTTATGTTTTTTTCTTAATATAATAGAATTTAGGTTAAGCTAATGACATGTTAAGAAAAAAATCAATTTATTAGTTTGAAATACAAGGAATCAAGTATTCATTCTCAACTTTATGCATGTCTATATAAGATTTAATATAGTAGACCTAAGATCGAGTTGAGCTTACCTTTCTATGCAGTTGAAAATGATATTTATAAAGAGGAGTTTGACCTTGCAAGTCTTGGTGAAGAAGTTTAAAAAAATTGCATTTAATGTCATTGTCCCCGAGTTAACATAAAATAATGATGTTGTAATGACACACAGAGATTGAGTCGTGAAAAATGAGTAGTTCAATATATAGTTGTCATGTGGAATAATCTTTTTATGGTAGTTAGGATACTAGACGTAATGTGGACGGTTCAACTTAGTATGCCCTAGATGGATCTAGAGTATCGGACCACTCACACACAATGCGAGCTTCCGGGTCTAGGTAATCTTCAGCAGAACCCAAGTTAAAGGCAGACTTTATAATTAACATTTATACATGCTTAGCTTGTCTAGATCATCAAATAAATTTCAAATTTCACACCAACATTTTTAATACTCGAGAATTTGATTGAGAAAATTTGAAATTTGAGAATTTTTTTGACATATAGAAAATTTGAGAATTAAGTAGAACAGAGAATGAATTTTGCTCAAAAAAGAATAAAGACTAATGTTCCATAATTATGAACTGAGAAAGGTAGGTAAGGACTAGGAAGAACAGGGTTACCAAACCAAACGGTTTCTCTTTCTTTCGCCAAAATCCCAGAAAAATAGTTTGGACTTTGACAATTCGGAAGTTTATAAACAAAATCGTGTTCCAGATTTCCCCCAATTTCACCCGCCATCGGAAGGAAGACATTCCAAGCTCAGCGTTCGAGTTAGATGCGGCCTTACCGTTTTATCGTAAGCTTCTCTAATTGCGCTTCACCTCATTTCTTACATCTCTTCGCTTGATCGTCCGCTGGCTTCGGTATTCTTCGATTTCTCATACTGATTGTGCTGTAAATTTCATATATTTATCCATCTGTAGCTCAGCGTCAACGACTGTAGGTCGTTATGATTCGTCATTCTTGTGTTGTCTAGTACACGTTCTGTTAAATTGGAACAAGGTTTAAATTTACAACAAATTTGAGAATTTAGAATCAATCTAATTCCATCCAGAGGTTTTGTTGTCCAAATTTCCGTTTTCAACTTCCCAGCTTAGTATTCTACGCGGAAGAAGTATCGATTTTTAGCATTAGTCTTTCCCTATACCTGAGGTTAGCGAGGAAGACTTTGAAGATTATGAAAGGGTCGCCATTACGAGGGGCTTTCAGTGGAATCTTCGTTTTGGTGTTGCTTTTCTTATTCTACAAGCAAGACAATACTCTGAAGAATCTGTATCTGAGGAATTCGCGGTCCATTTTACCTCCTAAATGGAGCTACAGAGGTAATCAGGTTAAGGCGATCCATAGGAGAATTGCCGAAGTCAATTCTACTTCATCAAACCAGATAGTCAATATTGACGTATCAATTTTGAATGATGTAAATGTGAGTCATTCAGCTTTGTGCGCTGGGTTGTTTGAACATAAAGGATATAGTAGCCAGTGCGAGTACTTGGTTGCCCATCCTGAATGCACTTCGGGCGGGTATTTCAGTTACCTTATGTTCTTCTACTGTGATTGCGAGAAATTTAGTTTTTTGGGCTATGTGGTATTGGTAGTTTGGCTTGCTGCTTTGTTCTACATGTTGGGTAATACTGCAGCTGACTTCTTCTGTTGCTCTTTGGAGAAGCTTTCCAGTATTTTAAAGTTGCCAGCAACAGTTGCAGGAGTTTGTCTACTTCCATTGGGGAATGGAGCTCCTGATGTCTTTGCCAGCATTGCTGCGTTTGTGGGAAAGGATGCTGGCGAAGTGGGTCTTAATAGTGTGCTGGGTGGAGCTGTTTTTGTTACTTGTATTGTTGTGGGGACTATTTCTCTTTGTGTGGCTGAGAGAGAGGTTAAAATCGACAGGAAATGCTTCATCAGAGATGTTTGTTTCTTCCTTTTTACCCTTATGTCCCTTGTCATTATATTGGCAGTTGGTAAGGTTTCTGTAATGGGTGCTTTTGCATTTTTTTCAATTTACATGGTTTATACAATCTCTGTTCTTGCCAATGAAATTTTAAGGAAGCACGCTGGGAAATTAAGATTAGATGCTGTAACTCCATTGCTTCCTATAGCTGGTAGTATATTTTCTCATGGAAATGAAGAAGATGAATCTTTTTATGCCTCTCTTCTGGAGTCAGACGTTGATAATGATGTACCTCATCTCCAAAGTAAGTTGCCTCAATGGATGTGGGCTTCAAATGTTGCAATTTATTCAAACAAGGGGAATCCAGATAGCTCGAAATATTTGTGGGGTTGGAACGATGAGGAAACAGAGAACAGCCGCTCCTCCGCTTACTCCAAATTATTTTCATTTCTGGAGATGCCATTATCTCTTCCTAGACGCTTGACAATTCCTGTGGTGGAGGAAGAGCGTTGGTCAAAAGTATATGCTGTTGCCAGTGCCTTACTTGCACCGCTTCTTCTGGCTTTTTTGTGGAACGCCCAAGATGATCTAGGAACACTGAGTGGTAAAATTGCATATCTTATTGGTGTTACTTCAGGGGTTTTCCTCAGTATTCTTGCATATCGACACACCCAAGCTGATCAGCCACCTAGCAGATATCTGTTACCATGGGTTATGGGGGGATTCTTCATGAGTATTGTTTGGTTCTACATTATTGCAAATGAGCTTGTAGCTTTGTTGGTCTCATTAGGAGTGATTTTCAGAGTTAACCCATCGATCCTCGGAGTTACAGTCTTGGCATGGGGAAACTCAATGGGAGATTTGGTTTCGAACGTGGCATTGGCAATGAATGGCGGAGATGGTGTACAAATCGCCATGTCGGGGTGCTATGCGGGGCCTATGTTCAACACACTTGTGGGATTGGGGATCTCAATGCTTCTGGGAGCTTGGTCTAAGAGTCCTTCACCATACTTGGTTCCTAGAGATAGTAGCTTGTTCTATACGATGGGATTTTTATTATTAGCACTTGTTTGGTCACTTCTTCTTTTACCAAGAAACGATATGAGACCCAACAAGATGTTAGGAGTTGGCCTAATTGCTATATATTTGATATTTCTGACCTTTAGGATAAGCACATCCGTGGGATTCATATAAGTATTAGGTTTTAGTGACTGATGTTTGGATCAATTTGAATTCAAGCAAGCTTGACATATCTGCCATTGGAACAGCCATTTGAACATCGATTTCCTCTGCTATCGCTATCGATGGTTATCATAAACTTTGGTCTCGAATCCGTTTCATTTGACATTAGGCCAAAATATAAGATACGCCTTAGTTTATCTTCTATTGCACTTCCCTACCTTTTGGTATGTGAATTCCCAATCTGTATAATCAGTTTATGCTTCATCTCTGTAGTAAAATTATTGTTCTGAATTGGTTTGTTGACCTTTGCTGCTGAGGTTTGTTATGTCTGTATCCTAGATTTGAGTATTAGTATAGAAGGATCACACTATAGCATTGGCAGGTTGCCTTCTCTTCTATATTAGGTTTAGATTTCTTTTTTGAGTTTCTTTGGGAATTCTTTTAGACTGTATGTTCCCTTCTTGTGATTCAAGTTGGCTATAAGATTCAATGGTTCATTTGTTTATAAGTGGCAACATGCATTGAGTTCATTCAGAATAGAATGATGATGGATAATTTGCATTAATCTTTTTTTGTCTTTTCTCACAGCCGTTAATCATAGTAGTTCCCTGTTCTTAAATTAGATATTGAATTTAAATACATATAAAACTTGTTCACGCTGAACTCTTCTCTTTGCAACAAGTGAGGTTTGCACACTGGTTTAAGTCTCTCCACTTATTCCTCAAGAAATGGGTTCGTGTCATCCTCCCCGAATTATTATGTATCTTTGACAAATAGCATTTCTTCTATATGATATTGGGATTAGGACCTTCTGTCATTTCATAAAGAATGGTAGAGGGTAGTTCCTCAAATCTGAACCGTTTGTTTTGATCTGCATGTCCTAGATTAGGTGGTCTAAAAAATTTGCATTTTAGATTTTTTTACTTTATTAGTCTGATCTAAGTCATCCAGATCATAATGATTTCGGGAATATGTGTGAAGTGGACCATGTGCATATTGTTGTCCATACCAGCCACATTCACATAGCATAAATCTTAGTTTCATACACATAAAATCAAAATAAAGCTTCAACAATTAGCATAAATTTGATGAGGACAACCATACGAGTCCTCCCATTTGTACGAGAAATTCTCAAACTTTTCTCATTCATGAGTCACATAAGTCTTGAACAAACCCGGGTCGAACCCTACTGTATTATAACCCGGCTTCGCCTTGTTTCGGTTTCAGCACCTGGTAGATTCACCATAGATGTAATCAAGAATTGCAATAACACCAAAAACAAAAGCTTGATCGATTCCAGGTTTCACCATCACATGATATAGATCTTTACTTATCATCAGCTCCTCTATCTCCTTCACTCCAATCTATAAATTTAATCAAACAACCCTTTAATCTTACAATTTAATCAACATGTGACTTAAAACAAGGACTAATTAATCTAATTAATTAAATTACCTGTGCTACTACATTGCCTTTCGAATCAATGATGCTGCATTCCCTATCAGGAAAATAGCCTTTGATCTCAAAATCCCAATCTTTGTTGCTTATTTTGGGAGTTGTTGAAATTCTGATAGCATTGTTTCTTACCAAACATGAATTTGGTTCTTTTAAGCTGAACACCAATTTTTGAATTCCTTCATAGTCAAAATTGTAACCTTTCCATTTCCTATAAATGCTTAGAGCTTCAACCATTCCTCCCTATAGGCAAAAAGAATTATATCAACACAAGTGAACTGACATATTCTTCTTCGGCCCGAACCAAGGAATCTCTTAGAAATGATGCAAAATGAATTTTATTCTATCGTTGATCAGAGATTTCTCTATGAACAAAATGAATTTTATTCTATCGTTGATCAGAGATTTCTCTATGAACAATATAAATCATGAACAATATAAATCAGAGTTTGAAGAAGGGGAAAAAGGAGTCCTCGACCCACCAAATCAAGGAGAATTTATTCAGTCATATAGTTTGGGCTCCTAGAACAGAGCAACCTTGAAGCGTTTTATTTGATTGTATCGAAAATGTTTTGCCAATATGACCAAATATATATATATATATGCAAATATGTCATCGACGTAAATGTTTACTTGTAGTACAAATTCTAATTACTACTTGTTGGTTGATTACTTATTTATTGTATTGTTAACTAAGTTTCAAACATTGCATGCAGAAACTTATATAAAATTATTATGTTCGTAAAAATGGCCGAATTTTTTTACTTGAAAAAGTTCGGCCAAATTTACAATTTCAAAAGTTCCCGGTCATTTTTAAAGTGACCCCTTGTAACCCGATTTTTTTTTTCTTTGTGATTTCCCAATAAGGGATTCATATTTGGCCAATTCATTATATACTTCACTAAGCTACATCAGGTATAATTGAAAATAATTGAGTGAAATATAATTTTCAGTTTTGATTTAGTCTCTATATTAATATTTTGTTTTTTCAATTTTGTTATTGAACGAAAAAAATTGAAACTGAGTTTAAACTATAAAGTGCGGAGATTTAAAGATTACTTCCTGAATTAAAATGACAGAATTACATAATAAAATACCTTTCGACGAATAAGAAGCAAAGCATCACCATTGCCATCTCTCAACATCAGCTCATCTTTTGCGCCCAAAATCCCACAACCTTCCACCGTGAAAATAACCTTATGGCTATAATCACTCACTACAAAACCTCCTCCGTTTACCACATGTGGTCTTCTTCTCACTACCAGCATTGCCTGAGCATTTGAACAGTATAATTTGCTAACTAATGGCACCATATTTGCCTTTGCAGCCATCTCTCTACCTCTCAAACAATGTTTACAATTGTGGGAGCTTCTTCTTCCTTTTATACTAAATTATTTGAATGAAATGTGTTGGGAGAAAAGTAGGGTTGCCTTGTATGTTGTACATTCATAGGTTTGGCAAGTTTTGACCATAAATTTACTTTATGTGGGATGTTTCATTTCTAGCTCTAGGTTGCTTCCTCAGGGCTGGTTTGCCTTTCCTTTCGTAAACTACTTGTTTTCTTAATTTATTATCATGCAATTCAATATGAATTTAAGTGAGAAAAAAATATTAACTTCAATCTTCTACTTGTTGCATGCATGCAAAATAGAGCTTTTAGTCCAAGTGGTCATACTTCAAGATTCATTCATCTAAGCCGGAATTTAATCCTCGGGTAATATCCCCTTAACGAAAAAGAATAAAAGTTATTCACGTAATTTAACTGATTTCGATTAAAATCATGTAAGTTTTTATTTGTGATAACTTAATACGATATCAAAACAAGTGATGTCAAATTCATATCCGCTTTATTTAAAAAATAAATGTCAATTTATTAAGCTCTCGTTAATATAAAATTATACCCTAAAACCTAAACGTGTGATTTACTCTTTGGATTAGCAATAATTAGAGGGGGTAAAAGAATCATTAAAATAAAGTCTTGTTTGGTGAAGAAAGGCAAAAGGGGTAGTGAGCTTTTAGAAATTTGGCAACTCCTTCACACAAAAGAGAATATTTCTCGAATATAAATAAGCTGGTCTTTGTTTAAACAAAAGGAAGTTTCATTTTCTTTTCCACGAAAATTCTACAATATAACCCATATACAGTATAAGGACTGTTTTATGTATATTTATACGTAAACTATGTATATATATATAAAGATTTTATGTACAAATATAAAAAAGAAAAAGAAAAAAACAGTTCTTGTACAATACATTAATAATTATGCCGTCGAATGAACCTATTTTCCATCATTTTACTTGAGTGGGTCACTAGGTACCTTCGAAGAGTTGATTAGGACAGCCGTTTGGGACACTCTACACCAATTTCATGCATTCCAAATTTCCAACCCAATCTAACCTTTATTTAGATTCTTAGATGTGCATATCCAGTGACACCCTATATGGATTGTTGGGGCAATATTCCTTTTTAGTTCTTTAAATCTACTTCAATTGTTAACATACATAGTTCCTATTAATTTTTTTTAATTTAATTAAATTGAATGAAAGTTTTAAGATATCACAACCATGTTCTTCCATTTATTTTGAACTTTGATATAACTTTGCGTCGTTGATCATCTAGACAACAGAAGTACTGCAAATGAATGTTAAGCATAAATCATCTAGGTTAAAAGAAAAGTGTTCAGGCCTTGAGGCTTATTGAAAAGACTTGGTTACAGCGTCAAATTATTGAAGGAAAATTAAACCTAAAGGGACCAAAGTAGAAATCAAAATCAACCTAGAGGTACGAAAGTTTGTTGACCCTTTACCCTATAATATATCTAAAAATCTAAAGCACGAGGTTTTGACACATAACCATGTAGTTTTAGATTGTAATGATCATATTCGTCGACATGCTTCAAGAAATAGACTCTTGAAAATCTCGGTTCTGATCTGTCTATTTTAATATGGACAGACAAGATCATTTTAACATAAACGTCAAGTAAAAGATTCTTTACAAACTCATTTACTTTTTATTGTTTCTGTCATTTTCTGAAATCAATTCTAGTCGTCCTTTTTTATATTGGACAAAAATAGCAAAAGGGGCAGTCTTGTTTCTTTCATGCTTCCTCTTCTTCCTTGACAATTAGCAAAAGGGTGTCGTTTGGTAAAAGATGCCAAAGTCACTTCACCATTTTGTGAAATTAGCCTTTGGCAGTTGGAAGGCTGAAGCTTCAAAATCCATATTCTCGAAACCTTATTCATTAAGCATACAAAAGAAAATAGACATACACCCCTTAGACTTTTTGATGAATTCCAACATGTATGAGCATTTCTGGACAGTGCAATTTCTCAATTAACAAATATATATATATATATATATATATATATATTATAGGTTTGGACCAAAAGGTTAAAAGGGAATAAATGCTCTCTTTTCAAAACAGTAGACACATGTAAAAGTCTAAAGCGAATATAGTTTCCATCAAGAATAAAAAGTCATCAACCACTTCACACCCATTTTTTGAAGCAGATCGGATCGATTTTTGTTTGCATGAAAATAAGGCGATCTGTTCAATAATGGTTGTGGTTGTCCGTTTTGAAGAGAAATTGACACAAGGAGGAACAGAAGCAGTAAACAAGAAGAGAAGAAGAAAACGAGAGAGAAAGAAAAGAAAGTAACCCTTTTGTTATTATTAACCTTAAACAGAGAAGTACACAGAGTTATATAAGGCTAACAAAAGTATGTCAAACGACTATAAACAAACTAACTACCGTTAGAACTAATTCTTCCAATCTTATCATTAATAATTATAGTATTGCCACTAGCATTTTCATTAATCAAATTAGTACCCTTAACATCCCCTCAAACTGATCACTGGTACCAAGGGCATCAATTTATTCTTCAAGAAACTAAAGCGAGGTGTAGAAAGAGGTTTGCTGAAGAGATCAGTCAACTGAAGACAAGGCTCAACATGCTTGACTTGAAAATCCTTTTTAACCACTTTCTCCCTAAGTGAAAATCAATTTCAATATATTTAGTCCTAGCATGAAAAACAGGATTGGAGGCTAAGATTATAGCAGAAGTATTATCACAGAATAAAGTAGGAGGATAAGTCAAATAAAGATGCAAATCACAAAGAAGTTGTCTAATCCAACTTAATTCGGCAGCACTATCAGCTAAGTCTTTATATTCAGTCTCAGTAGAAGATCTAGTAACAGTTGGTTACTTTTTAGCACCAAGAAATAGTATTAGATCCTAAAAAGATAATAAAACATGTGGTGGATCTTCTATCCGATGGATCTCCAGTCAGTCAGCATCACTAAATGCCTGAAGTTGAAGAGATCCATATTTAAAAAGAATGCCATGGTTAACAGTTCCAGCAACGTATCTTAGAATTCTTTTAACAACAGAAAAATATGCAGAAGTTGGAGTATGCATAAATTGACAAACACGATCAACAGATTAATTGATATCAGGTCTAGTAAATGCTAAATAATATAAAGAACCAACAATTTGTCTATATTCAGTGATATCAAATAAAGGAGAGCCAACATGCTTATATAAAGGACTTTTGGTGGAACATGGAGAATTGCACGGTTTAGAATTTGCCATACTAGATTTGAGAAGCAAATCAAGAGCATATTTATGTTGGTTAATGAAAATACCAGCAAAGGATCTATTAATTTCAAGACCAAGAAAGTACCAAAGACTACCAAGATCTGTCATGTCAAACTTTAATTTTAGATTGTGAACCAGAGTGTTAATGTAGGTGTTATTTGTGCCAGTGAGAATGATGTCATCAACATAAAGGAGAAAATAGGTAATAGCATGAGAATCATCTTTAACAAACAAGGATGTGTCGGCCTGAGAGGCAACAAAGCCTATGGTAAGAAGATGAGAAGCAAATCTATCAAACCAAGCTCTAGGGGCTTGTTTAAGCCCGTAGAGGGACTTATGTAATCTGCACACATAATTAGGATAGTTAGAACTGACAAATCCATAAGGTTGTTCAATATAAACTTCCTCTATAAGAAAATCATGTAAGAATGTATTTTTAACATCTAATTATCTAAGAGGCCAGTTAAAGTGCACAGCAAGTAAGAGAATGATCCTAACAGTTGGATTTTTAATAACTGGACTAGAAGTTTTAGTGTGATTTAACACTTCCTCTTGATGAAAACTTTTGGAAACAAGTCTAGCATTATGCCTAGCGATGTTGCCATCAGGGTTGTATTTAAGTCTATACACTCATTTACACAAAACTAAGTTCTTATTTCTAGGTAAAGGAATCAAAGACCAAGTCTTTTAATTTTGCAAAGCTTTAAATTCTTCTTGCATGGCTTTAATCCAAACATGATGTTTAGAGGCAGAACTGAAGCTTGATGGCTCAATAGACTTAGATAAATGTGAAGCAACTAAAGCTTTTCTCTTAAAGATTCCAGACTTCGATCTAGTCTGCCTAGGGTGCTTATTTATGAAAGATTCTGTGTTACCAGTGTGTGCATGTAGTAAAGGAGAAGAAATAGGCTTAGTACTAACATCTAGTAAAGGAGAAGAAATAAGCTCAGTACTAACATCACTAGTTAATCTGTCACAAATATCAGGATATTCAATGTTAGAAATATAATTCAGATTTGAAGATTCAGAACTAGGCAAATGTTTATAAAAAACAGAAACATCAAATGCAACATGCTTATTGGATGTGGTTTGATTAAGAGTGACAATAGCACAATTGTTATGTTTTTCTTGAGAAACAATAGGGATAGTATGATTTTGATTTGTACTAGATTTAGCAACAGGATGCACAACAAACTGAACAGTAGCATCATTTATAACAAGGAGAATCAAAGAATTACCTTGAGGTCTTGGCAAACCACTAGCTGTATCAGAATTGAAAGAGGACTTTTCAAGTAACCTTTTGTAGGGAAACACTTTATCGTTAAAAATAACATGTCTAGAAGTATAAGACCTTTTAGAGATATGATCATTACATATATATCCCTTGAACTCCAAAGCATAATCAAGAAAAATACATTCAATGGTTTTGGGTTGAAGTTTGTTTGAGTTATAAGGTTTTAGGCATGGATAACATGCACACCCAAAGACCTTGAGATGATTATAGTCAGAGATCTTGTTTAAAAAAACTTGAAAAGAGATTTATTACCAAGAAGAGGTGTAAGCATGCGGTTTATCAAGAAAACAACAGTAGAAAATGCATTAAACCAAAATTGAAGAGGTAAGGATGCAGTATTAAGTAAGGCCAAAGTAGTTTCTACAATATGTATATGCTTTCTTTCAACTATACCATTTTGTTCAAGAGTGTATGGACAAGATTTTTTATGAAATATGCCATACTTAGCAAGGAAAGATTCAAATGCAAGATTAGTGAATTCATCACCTCAATTAGTTCTTAGATTCACTGAAAATAAATTCTCAACAAAGGGTTTAAATTTTTGAAAGATAGAGAAAACTTCATATTTTATAGTCATGAGAAACAACCAAGTATACCTAGACATGTCATCAACAAATGACACATAATATCTATAACCATTAATAGAAGAAACTGGAGAGGGCCCCCATATATCACTGTGCATAATGTTCAAAGGAGTGCAAGATTGAGATTGAGATAAAGGAAATGGAAGCTTTGACATTTTACTCACAAGGCAACTAGTACATATGCAGTATTTATTGTCAACAGAAACATCAGAGGTACATTTCATTCCAGATTTATTCAAGATACTTCTCATTACAGAATTAGAAGCATGACCAAGCCTATTATGTAACACTAAGTCAGAAATTCTGGATCCTAAAAAGGCAACAAAAGCATGTATTTTAACATTCTTTTGAAGAACAGACATGGCAGAACTAATTGGATAAAGCCATTTTTATTGGGGCCTCTGTAAAGAATTTGACCCGTGGACTTTTCATGGATTAAGAAAAGATTCATCAAACAAGAAAGTACAATGGTTATCTTTGCAATATTTATAAATAGAGAGTAAGTTAACATATAAATCACACGCACAAACTAGGTTTGATAAAGAAAAGGAACGAGGAGTAGATAAGGTACCTGAACTAGTGTGTGTTATAGGCAAAGTGTTACCATTTCTAATAACCACATTGTCTTCTCCATTATATTCAAAAGGGGACATCAAGTTATTTAAATCTAGAGTTAGATGAGAGTTGCAACCAGTATCCGAGAGTCAAACTTATGAATCTTGATTGGTGTTTTAAGAGACCACTGAGGTCATAACAAAAAGAGTTGATGGAGGATTTTTACCTTGGTAAAAGTAGTTCATCTTATGATAGCAATCAACTGCTGAGTGCCTTAGTTTTTGGTAAATTTGTCACTGAATTCTTGCTCCTGAATTTGATTCTGGATTGAAATTTTTGAAGGCAAATTGTGCAACTTGAGGTGGAGTGCCAAGAATGGGTGAAGATTGGTTAGTGAATTGATTAGAAGAATTTCTTCCCCTTTCCGAGTTATATCTACCAGGATTGGATCTTTCCCTTCTAAATTATCTGAACCATCTTCCACGATTACCTCATCTGTTCAGACTAGAGTTTTGAGCAGTAACAAGAGAAGTGTTTTGAAAGAGATTTTCGTGTTGTTTGTTTTGGACTTCCAGGAAATTTTCTTTAGATTTCAAAAGGACATGTAACTCCTCTAGGACATAGGCTCAACCCTAGTTCTAATTGAGATTCGGATGACATTGTATTAACTTGGGAGGCCATTAATGGGGAAGATTAAAACATCTTCATCTTCTAGGTTTATAGAGACAACAACTAATTTATCCTTCATCTCCTTAATTCTCAGAATGTAAGTATTAATACTCTCATTTACTTCTCTGAAACAAATTGAATGTCGGATTTTAATTGCAAGATGTTGGTTCTAGAAACTGAAGAGTACATTTTCTCAATGGAATTCCAAACTTCCTTAGAAGTACTGCATCCGACGACATAGGAGAGGGAAATTGGTGAGAGGGTGGCGTTGACCAAGGTGATGAGTGCCCGATCTTAAGTTGTCCAGAGAGTGAATCTTGGATTAACGATGGCCTGTCCATTTTCGTCGGTGAGAAACTGATCTAGGCAAGGTGTGGAGTCGTCGACGAAGCCAAAGACAAAGTGGGCCTTGAGAATGGATGAGACCTGATATTTCTACAATATAAAGTTTGACAAGTCGAGTGTGATGGATAGAAGATTACAAATATTTAACAGCAGAAACATAGGGGATACGTGGTATATCGATCTCATTAGTAACTGAGGAAGAAACAAGTAGGGGTTGATTTTGAATCTAGGTTTGGCTGGGATTCTGTTTAGAAGTAGGGGCGCGAGCAGGAGGAAGATCGCGAGACTCATATTGAGATGTAGCTGTAGAGTCTTCAGCCATGGACGTGAGTCACTTATGGCTCTGATACCATGAAGAGAAATTGACAAAAGGAGAAACAAAAGCAGTAAATAAGAAGAGAAGAAGAAAACGAAAGACAGGGAGAAAGAAAAGAAAGTAATCCTTTTATTATTATTAACCTTAAGCAAAGAAGTACACATAGTATATATAAGGCTAACGGAAGTTGGTCAAACGACTATAAACAAACTAACTGCCGTTAGAACTAATTCTTCCAGCCTTATAGTTACAGTATTGCCACTAGCATTATCATTAATCAAATTAGTATTGTTAACACGTTTCAATAAATAAACAACTTATTTACACTTCAACTAAAAGATAAAATCTTAAAAATAACGTTACAGTTGTAACATAAACTGTAACGTCTAGATCTAAGCGGACGACTCAAATCTTGTCAACAAAATCTCTCATGTTCGAGATCCCCAAAGGAGATTCGTTCCACCCCCCCCCACCCCCCACCCCACCCTGATTTTTTGAGTTCTTCTATTTTCTCATCTCTTTGTTTAAATCAAATCCTCAAAATAGAAAGGATCGTGTTTTCTTGATCTGAGTAGTTATTTTTTTCAATGATGTAGTTTTGCTTGGCGCAAAATTCCAAAATTCATAAACCAAACAATTTTTTAAATCAATTTACGGTTAGAAGACAATCAAACAACTTACTTATATTTACTACAATTACCTATCGAACAACTTATATTTACTACCACAATTACTTCTCCCTTTTTGCTAAAATTAGTGAGGATTTGTTTTCCCTCCCCTTTCTTCAAAAAAGCTAATAACCCATCTCTTTCAATATATAATATATCATACGCAAATCTAAGAAATCAATTAAGGATGTGTTTGCTAGTGTTGTGATTAAATATATTTTTATACATTGAAATAATAATATCATAGTTTGTAATTATATCATATATATTTTTATAAGAAGCACTAGCATATATTTTAAAACATATTAATGTGAATTAATAACAATTTAGAAAACGTTCGAGCATGTAATTTTTTTAAAAATATTTTCACATACCAAAATATGTTTTAAGTAATAAATTTTATTTAGTACATGAGATTTTCAAAGTGTCATTTTATAATTCTTTAAAGTGTTTTTAGACAAAATGCTTCCAAAACTCACCCGAAATCAAGATGTTTTATTTTGCTTTAAATTCATTAATTATGCATAAGTAGGAATCTATTAATTAGAAACCGTAGAGCAAGCTATCCCAGATCATAGTAACTAAAAGAGTTCTTTCTTGTTGGGTTATTTGTAATAATATATTATTTAGAAATATACACTCATTACTCAAGACTAAGAAATATATATCTCTAGCCTACAAAATTAAATATACTCAATCATCTCTCTTCCCTTCTCAATACATTTATCAAATCAACCATGGTCTCCATTTTTGCTTCCTCTTCATCTTCCTCTTCTCTATTCTCTTCTTCTTCTGCAACAAAGCTTGATGCCTTAGTGAAAAACTATGTCTTCTTCTTCTTCTTCTTCTTCGTTAACTAGACGCACTCGAGTACCCATCTTCTATTTTCCAGATGCAAAAAAAGGCTCAAGTAGTTACTTGGTTACTTATTAGCAGAATAAAAATAATTACTTGAAGATTTCAAGTACACTATAAGAAAAATAGTTTTTCCCAGCAGATTTACAGCAGCGGTTATGCCAACCTTCAGAAAAAAAACAGTCAAACTTAAGGCGGCGGTTTTTAAAAATCGCTGCTATAGATCGACATATAGCGGCGGTTCTTATAAACCGCCGCCGAATGTTTGCAAAAAATAAAAAATATATATTTATAAATTGATTGGGGGTGGCGGTTTAGTGAAACCACCGTCAAATGATTAAAAAAATAAAATGTATATATTACCAGTGGTTATTAAGCATTTTAACCGCCGCTACAAATAATTTAAACCTCTAAGTTTTCTTTTTATCCAAACCCGCGTGGAACCACCCTTCTTCTTCTCAAATTGCATATCAGAACTCGACGATTTCTCCGTCGCAAAGCTCCTCCACCACAAGCTCCTCCATCGTGATTTTTCGCCACATCTCTCTAGTGCGTGATTTTGCTCATGGTGGTGGTGGGTTCTTCGCGATTCTGCTCGTGGTGGTGGGTTTGTCGACCTATTCGTGGTGGTGGTCTTCCTCGTGGGTCTATTTCTCGTCGCGGCTCTCTGCCTTCTCGTTGCGGCTCTCTGGTTCACGTTTTAAGTCAGTAAAATACATATACAAAATGACTCCATTATTTCTTAATGAGTTTGATTCCATGAACACATATCTATAAGTAGTGTAAGATGACACCATTATTATTTAATTTTTCAATAACTTGGACTTTATTCATCATGTTTTTTGCTTCAGGAAAACTCTTCCAGGTTTGGAGCCTCTGCTGGGTTCTCTAAGAGAAATTACAGAAAAAAGACGCAAAACTATATCACAAGTAATAATGATTTCACTCTTCTTCTACGAGGATTAAGCAAGTAAACGTATAGACTACTGATATTATAAGTTGGGTAAATGGCATGTAGCAATAAACTGGTGCACTAGCAAGGGAGTCATTCCAATACTAGGAGTTAAGTTAGTTGAACAAGCAAAAGAAAATTTAAGGGCACTTGGTTGGCGCCTTAGTCCCAATGATTTGAGGTCCAATCTTGTCAAGTTATACATGTTAGATGGCATGTAGGAAGTTGTTTGTTTCTTTATATGCTTTGTGATATTAGAAATATTATGGAACTTGGTGAATTTAGTGTCCTGTATATTATCTGTTGCTTTTGTTTTGCCTTCTATTCCATTTATTATTTTCCTCGGTTAGGAGTGGGTTGGTCTCAATTCATAAATTTATGACTTTTTTATATTAGAATTTCGTAATTTTGTTTCTCTAAATGCTTTTTGACATTGGAAATCCACAAACAGGTGGGCTATTACTCATCATTTTTCTGTAAAATGAATGAAACTTTTTGTGTGTTGAGTGTTTTGATCTAATAAAAAATGTTTATTGATGTCTTCATCTTAATTTTATAATCTTTCATTCAATACTCAAGTTGTGTATAGAATTTTAGTTCTTTTGCATGTCAAAGAATTTCATAAGCTTATACACACATACAGTCACATCTATGTAGTAAATATCTTCAGCACATAATGCACTCCTTTATGCATTTTTTGGTTTGGCTTTGGCATAACACAATTAGGGGAAAGGGGAAAAGTTTATGTTTATGAGTGTCCCATTATGAATTTTGATGATAGTATTTTATTTTTTGATTATTTGTATTTAGTATTTGTTGAAACCTTGGTTGTTCATAAAATTTTTTTTCATTCAGTACCATTAAATAACCCAATTTTTTTTAGAAAATGATAACATTAGCTGCGGTTTTGTAAACCACTGCAATATTTTTTATTTCGTTTCTCTTTTGCTAGCGGTTTAAAACCGCCGATACTGGTATCATAAAACCGTCGTTATTGGCAAAAATTTAGCGGGAGTCCTCCAACGGTTCAAAAAACCGCCGCTAAAATTTTTGCGGCGGTGGTTTTCACGGCGGTTGGAAAACCGCTACATAATTGCTGGTGGTTAAAACCGCCTTAATAGGTGATTTTTCTTGAAGTGGTAGTCATAAAAAATTACTTGACCCTTCAAGTAGTTACTTGATTTCTGAGTTATTGACTGTCAAAATAAAAATAATAATTTAAAAGATTCAAGTATTAATAAACAACTATTTAAATTTTTTAAGTAATAATATCATTGATGAGTATTATCATCATGTATATGCATCGGAAAACGATATGTAATTGACAGTGATTATAAATTCTTAGTTTTAAAAAATTGATATATATTTTCAAATGAAATTTGGATATATAATTACAAATAACCCCTACTTCCTTTCTTGTTCTTGCTAAATCTATAGGCATATACGTACAAGTATCTTGAAGGCCTACGAACCAGGCTTTGAAAGGGGAATCCAGATAACTACTAAATTTAGGCCATTTGTGAACATTTATTATATTACTACAGAAAAATAGAATATTTCTTATGACTTGTTCGTCTAAAACAGCGCAAGTTGAAGTAAGTTGGTAGGCCAAGACCAGCTAGCTCCATGATATCAGTCAAGGCGGTCAATACCCAAATCAATTAGATTTCATAATTGAGCCCCCATTAAATGATGAAGATGTAATGTGCTTGCGCTATTCGTCGAACACTTGTCACGTAGAAGTTATAGGGATGGGTTTAAGGATTTATCGTTCGTTGAGGCATTTCGTCGGACACTTGCCAAAACTGTGACACTGCGACGAACCGTCTAAAGTGGTGCACCGACGGTAGTAGAGAGGAACTACAATGATTGAGATTGAGAACACTGAACAACGACTGACTATACCCACCAGCTCACGTTAGCATAAGTGTGGCTATTTCTGTTGCCTCTTCTTTGAAAACTCTGCAACCTGCACCTGCACTGTGAGCCTCTATACCTGCTCTGCTGTTTCAGAGTTCGAGCCCCACTCGAAACGTCGCCGTTCACTCAACCCCCTTCTCTGCCCCACTCCTTTTTGCCGTAGTACGTCGGGAAAGAGCAGCAAATGCTTCGCCTGCTGCGATGATATGAAACGTCTTTCTCGTTCTGGGCTCCACCCTACAGTCCCTACTGGACCTCGTTGAAGGTTGTGGGTCCCTTTCATGGACATTTGTGCTACCTTCTTTTATATATATAGAATGGTTAGGAAGCGTGATGACCCCACTCATCCGCAGTAAGCATTGCCTTCGTCAGTCCGAAATTGTCTTTCACTGTAATCATGTTAGGATTGAAGTTTAAGGGTTATCAAAGGTAACTATCAGGGGATAATATACGGTACTCTGGATTACTGGAAGAGAAATCTCTTCAGTGTCAATTTTTATCATTTAAAAAAAATGATAGATTGATGGACATTTGACAAGTATTTAGATAGATTATATATCTAACCATAACCTATTAGAGAGGTGGTGGTGTGTATATTTCTAATCATTTCAAAAAATTATAATATTCTCAAAAATTGACACTTACGAGAATACAGTAATGCGAGAGTACTATTATTCCCTTTCTTGTGACCTTTACTAGAAGTGCAGCACTAGAAGTTTTTAAAATATTCAGGGAACTAGACAGCATAATAATAACTAATTAAATTTGCATCAAAATTTTTAAAACACTAAATTTTGTCAATTTTTTAAACTATTTAGATTCCATAATCTTAATATCGATATCCTTTATTTTATGTTAATAACTATAAATTAATAAATTTTTAAATAAAAAAATCATTAATAACCAATCCCAACATAAAGGAATTAACATCCCATTAATAAAATATGAAAAAAATTCTTTCTCTCTTTTAAATTAAAAATTTTCACTTTCAAAATTGCCACTCTCTTTCTCAAATTAAAATTAAAAAAATCTTTATCTCTCTCCCACAAACATAAGTAATTAGTTATATTTACTTGTAAATTGTTAACTATAAGTATAGACGAAACTACACAAATAAATGAAAAAAGATTAAGTCAAGAAAAACAAAATCATTCAGTTATATTTACATGTAAATAGTTATTTTATATGTGATTAACATGGCTTAATTTCAGTATCAATGTGTATTTACAATAAAATCACATTTTTTAAATACGTATATATACATAATTATGTAACAATATGAATATAAAGTGTTTATTAATTTTCTTGGTGTCAATGAGTAATCAAGGTGATAAGTTGATTATAATATTTTGAATGATGTAAATATTCAATCTATACTATATTAAAATGGACTTAAATGAGAGAAACTTTTGATTTTTCTTTTTATCCTTTAACACTGCTTAAAATATGATAAAAAGATTACAAAATAAATATTTATTATATTGTGTAATTAGGATCATGGATACTTATAGTTATTGATTTTATGTCTTTTTATATACAAGGACTATTTATTTTAACTAATAATCATTTATCTGTTAGGGATTTGTAAAATTTACATTATGTAGTATTCATGTTATTAGCAATACGGAAATTCACATGAATGAATTTAGAAAAAGACATTAATAAATTTTTCAACAATCTATTAATCATATATACTCATTTCTTAAGAATTTGCAAATTGAAGAAATGAATGATTCTATAATATTCAAAAGCAATGCTACAAAGTATAATTTCAAGTATCTAATTTTTAATTTAACACGTCTTACCTTATGCACACTATGTTTAAAACAGTACAATGTCTAGTATATACAATATCTAAAATTTATATTCTTATTTTTTACATTTCTAATGATCACTCACTACATGATTAATTTTATATATAAAGTGCAAGACATGTTGTTTAATAAGGGTCTCGTGTTATTTAATCAGAAAGTGTGATTGGTACATAATTTAAATATTAAAGGTCCACTATAAAATTCAATTTGTAAAGATTAAAAATTAGTATATTTTTTGTTTTATAGCGAAAAAGAAAATAAATATGCTAAAAAACATCTATGTGTAGTTAGTAAATTAATAAAAAAAAAACTAGATTTATCATATGCAACACACATATATTTTTAGTAATTATTATAAAATAATACTTCATATATTGATATGACATATTCTCAATGTCCATATATATTTAAATTTGAAAAAAAAAATATTTTCTTGAATGAGAAAATCGGAAAAAAAATTATAAGATACATTTAACTAAAATCCATAGGAAGATGAAGTTAACTTAAATGTAGGATAAATAATTACCTCAATTACAGGATCAGTTTGGAAATAACAACCTTACACATTTTAAACAAAATTCAAAAACTAACTTATAAATGGGAATATGAAAAACTACCTTAAATAATGGAAATAATATGACTTTTAATATACTTACTATTTCTAGCAATAAATATTGGAACAGAAGTCAAACAATTAAAAAAAATGTAAATGTATGATATTGAAGAAAAATATATAAGCATAAAATATTCAGAAAAGTCAACACCATTTTAAACAACATAAAACGGAGAAAGATAATATATTTAATAAATAAGAACAAATTTAAGTATATAACATATCATATCAAGCAGACTTACCTTATATATATATAAATTATTTTTGAATGTATCACAAAACCATATACTAAAGAATTAAATTTTATTAAAGATCTTATACAGAATAAAGAAAATCAAATTAATTTATTCAAAAAAAAGTTCAATTTCTTAATCTTGAACAGAAAATTCAACAACCTTCTATTCAAAATAAAATCAAAGTTATTTTAACAGAATTTTAAATTAAAATTTAGAGTGATCTGTCAAATGCATTTTGAAACAGGAAGAAACATATTATTTCTCTTCCTTATCACTAGGATTTTGATGAAAAATATATTCCCACTAAATCTAGACCTAGTCAGATGAAGAAATAATATATTGTTATTTACAAAACAGAAATTGAATCCCTCTTACAGAAAAAACTCATTAGACCTAGTAAGTCTCTTTGGAGTTTTACAACATTCTATGTTTATAAAAATGCTGAGATCGAACGTGGACAACCTCGTTTAGTGATTAATTATAAACCGCTTAATGATGCCCTCCAATGAATCAGGTTTCCTATTCCGGATAAAAAAGATCTTTTAGATTGCTTAAATGATTCAGTAAATTTTTCTAAATTTGATTTAGAATTAGGATTTTGGCAAATCCAGATTACTGAACAGGACAGGTATAAAACATCATTTACCGTTCTCTTTGATAATTATGAATGAAATATTTTACCATTCAGAGTTAAGAATGGGCCATCAGAATTTTAACATATCATAAATGATATTTTCAATCCTTACACTGAATTTATTATCTGTTATATTGATGATGTTTTAATTTTTTCATCATCCATAGATCATCATGTCAAGCATCTGCATATTTTTAAGAATGTTATTATCAGAAATTGCTTAATTTTATCTGCATCTAAATTGAAACTTTTTCAAACCGAACTTATGTTTTCAGGACATAATCTTTCTAACCGAACTCTTATTCCTATTAACAGAACCATATACAAAAGTAAGATAGATAAGGTTGCGTGTCCAAGACATGTGGAGTCGTTCATCCTTATCGTCTTGACTGTGCTGGTAGTGGAATCTACTTTTGTAAAAGTAGATTTGTCTTGATGCTGGAGGTGGACAACTATCTTTAAAAGTAGTTTTGTTGCTAGTGGGAATCTATTTTTATGAAAGTAACTTTGTCATGCTGTACCGAGGATTGTTGGTGAGAGACAAGAATTATTCCAAATATTCATTATTTTTTCCTTTCTTGTCTTTATCAATTTTTTCTAATATCATGCAGGGAATAGAATCCCAGAAGTCACCGATGGTAGGGTCTTCTAAGTCATGTTCTGGCTTTCACCTGCCAGAATACTGAATTCATTCTCCTCATCATCGTGGTCAGATTCTGTTTTACTGTTTACATATTTCATGGCATTATCTGTTGATCCTATGGACTGGAGAAATTGCTCCTTCACGAAATCCATAGTTTTGATAATTAATTAATTTTCTGTTAAATCCAAAAATTTATTTTTCAATTCTATTTGGGCTAGGACAAATGGATTTTCTATTGATGCAGGGAGAGCTTCCAGAATAGCATTGAGACAAGCCTGGGTGTGGGCTTTAATCACCTTCATTAGTTTTGGTAATTGGGGTTCATCCATTTATCCCAGTATTTTGTATAAAACACCCTCTTCAGACGGGGACTTTTATTCTGGTAGTCGCATTGAAGATTCTATTTCCAGATCTAGGAGATGGTGAATCAAATAATAAAATGAGCTACTGATTTTGTCATAGAAATGTTTTTGTTGACTGGTAGAAGTGAATACAGTCCTAACGCACTCCCTAAACCCTAAATCCTAAATCTTAAATCCAAAACTCTAAACATAATATTTCTAATATGTCTATTGGAACTATTATTCATATATATATATATATATATATATATATATNTATACATGTAACTAAATAATGATTAAATAAAAAATAGTAATTAGTTTAAATACAATGATATGAATGTTCCTAAAATATATGATATTTAATAACAACTAAAAATTTATATAAGTAAAACTAACTTTAAAAGATAATTAGTTATTGATCTCTTAAGTTAAGTGATGAGAAATATGTGGTAAATCTAAAAAAAAGGAAAAATCAGAAATACAAAAAAAAACTACAATTCTATTTAAATTAAAAATGAGAAAAATATGTTCAGTTAAAAATTGTTTTAATTAATAAATGTGTATAATTGACAGTTTAAGAAAATAGAAATCTTGACAAACATATAATAGGCAGTTCAAAATTTTTTATTTACTTATAATTTATGAACTTTTTAAGTTGTTACTCAAATTAGTTCTATCATCTAAGCGCGCTTAATTTGAGAGTTGTGATAAGAATTTATATTTTAGTGCTGTATAATCACACACAAAAAAATTGTGCTACCTTCTCAATTTAGGAAATTGACCAAACATCTTGTTAGGTAATAGACCAATTCTCGCTATGAATGAATAGGATGTGATAATCTCGGTCACTTTTAGAATATTCTAGATCTTTCATATAAAAAATGATTTAAACTGATCGAATATGAAAATAAATACTATTGTTTAAATATTATTCTTGAATTTGTTTAAATATTTTTTGAATTTGTTTACTTTTGTCCGGAGAGATCCCCACGTTTTAACATCGGAAGAATTTAAAAGATCATTGTCATGAGGCACCGTATTATCCATAGTTAGAGATCGTCTTTAGAATAAATCGCACGTCTATAGTTCATATTGAAACAAAAGACTATAGGAAATTTGGGGACTATTATCCATATTTTTTTAAATGAGATAGGGGTTGTTTTGTCTCTTCTGGAGGTTGTATAGGGGATTTCTGTGTTCTTTTTCCCCTTGGTATAATTGGGCACTATACATTTTTTAATTACTCAGAAAATAAAAAGAAACACAGTTGTATTTTCTTTCATCTGGGAGCATTGCTCTATGACACTCACACTATGTTTTCAGTACCTGTGTAAGAAATATATTAGACATGCAGTCAAGTCTTACTACTGCACCCAACTTCTTAACACTATATTATAATGTCATAGAGTATGTGGTGGTTATTTGAAATTGGGTTGACGTAAGCAAATCATTAGTCTAAACTACATACAGAGTATAGATTGGTTAACTTGAAGAGAATCTTTTTATGATTACATGGGATCCCCCAACCTGTCACGATTCCAACATGATTCTTAAGAGTCGGGTCACATCTTTTTACCCTTCTTCTTCAGAGGGGGCACATCCAAGGTGCCTAAGGAGACCATACCCGTCGAGTAATTCTCATCTCCTGGTATAGCGTAACCTTGTCCTAATTCTACTAGACAAGTTGAGCCTTCGAGTCTTTGTCACTTAGCTCGAAGGTGAGACTCAACACTTGACATACGATCTCGAAATGGGCTCGCCACCTTTATAGGTCCGGGTGCAGCCCTTATAAACGTATTCACTATTATCCTATTTCAGCTTTACCGTGCCACGTAGACGCCACACGGGTTTTATATGCCACATGTTCAATCTTGACACGCACTCTCGATGACGCGAATCCATATTTATACTAGCTCCCTTGTACAAGTTCAAATGTTTAGCAATTGAACTTGTACATAGTCCCTTCATGCATTATGGTCTTAGTTGATGAGTCATGTGTTCAACTATGATGGCCGTCTTTGTTGTTGTAGTTCCTAGCTAGATGTGATCATGTACCAATTTCTTTCATTTAGCCTCTAGTAAGATTAGTTGGCTAGGCATGTTTCTTTTAATAAAGAATCTGATCATACCGGCATTCATGAAAGGATGATTAGTTGAAAGAATATATACACTAGCAATGCACAACCTTAAGCTTCAATGTAAGCATGAATGAGTATACGTGGTAGTATATGTAGCATATGCATGTTCATATTATGTGTTAAAATACCAAAGTGTCACTAAAAGTAAATAGGGTCATGCAACATTTTCTACCCACATTATTCTTGTATGTGATAATTCATTAAAATTATGAGCAAATCTACCACCGCTTTCTCATATTAAGATAACTAACCAGGTCGGAGTTCATTAAGAAATGGCCCGGCGGCAGGTGCACATGTTGGACTGTCGTCCGTAGATGATTCAACTTGTGAAAGTTCATACACGTAGGAACCTACATGATACTGCCTAAGAAGGCACAGAAATACACAAAATATAATCAAGTTGCCTAAGGAGGCGCATGCATATTGGATTACCCATAATGGCCATGTTTAAAGGGCTATATACCCATCCCTACTTCAAATTTTATCATGCACCAGTTCATACTTTGAATTTTCATCAGCCATGCTCATTCGTTCCTACTTCAAACTGTTTATCATGCATCCCTACTTCGCACATACGTCGCTCTTAAATACGACTTTTAACACGATCATATCATAATAAATCTCTAAGTTAGATTTAATCTACATGACAACAGTCATATTCTATGGTAACAAACAAAGTAAGTAGTTAAAACAACTTGCGTATTTCAAACATGTCATGGCGGCCAAGTTCTGCTTCGAAGGGACTTACAATGGCTAAGTTCTGCCCACTACCTATGCTGAAATGTTTCTATTGCATTTCAGGGACAAACTTTTACTGAAGCATCTTAAATGCATCCCAGGATTATACTCTGCTAGAATGTCTCAAACATGTTCTAGGAACAAGCTTCGTTGAAATGTCTTAAGTGCATTTCAGGAGAAAACTTTACTGAAAAGTCTTAAGTGTATTCCAAGAACAATTTTCGTTGAAACGTCTTAGACGCATTTCAGGAGCAATCTTTGCTGAAACGTCTTAAATATGTTTAGGAACAATCTTTCCTTAAACATCTTAAATGCATCCTAGGAACAACTTTCGTTGAAACGTCTTAAAAGCATCCCATGATCAATCTTTGCTGAAACGTCTTAAATGCGTTCCAGGAACTAACTTTGCTGAAACGTTTTACATGCATTTCAAAATGACAGACCCGTTATAAGTTTTTGGGAAATTTTGATAATCATAAAAGTCGAAGTAAAAGTTACAATGCTAAACATGATAGTTTTTTATGCACTTAAAGTTGAACATCGTCGATACGTCTTAAAGCGTTTGAAGGTCATCTCATTTACTATCAGCCGTAGAGGTGGTCTCATGTGGCCTTTCCTATTCGTACAAGCATGCACATGGAAAAATAATTGTAATTTTCAGAATAAGCATTTCATAAATAAACATGTGTATTGTGACTTTGAGTACATAATCTTTGGACCTTACAACACATGATTGCCTTTGTACTTAACATACCCCTTCTCGGGTTTTGTAGCATGTCAACCACTTTCTATCACGATGGCCATGTAATGTGAGGTGAGAAAGGTTGGTTCCTTGCGACTTCTAAGTTCGCGTTAATTATTTCTCCTTTTTGGAGCTTGTCATGGAAAATCCGTCTTAAAGTTTTACAATCTTCGGTCACATGAATTGTGTCTTGGTGGAAATGGAAGTACCGACGTGATTCTATTTCTTCTTAGGTGGGAAAGTTTTCCACCCAAGGTCTCCGCGCGACATTATCCTTGACCTAAGCATCCAACAACGTTTCTACCTTATTCATGGAGCAGGGGAAATGTGGTGGATCATCCCTTTCACTTCTATCCCGTTTTACACATCATCCTTGGGGTTGTGCCATGGCCACTTGTGACGTGTATCATCTGGGCTTCCATGCAAATCCCCCACGCTCACTCTGCTCTGTAACCTTTGGCCTAGACACCGAAGTGTTGGTGCGTTAAGCACCTACATGGAAGCGCGAGAAAGTGGCGATGTCGAGTTTCTCCGAATGCGCTTTATACTTATTCATCATTCTACAGATGCACATCTTCACCAAGTCTTCCACCTTCCACTCTTCATGGCAAGCTAGTGCTTTGTCTTTGAACCGTCTGACGTAAATCATCAGGTCCTCATCTTTCTTTTGATGCCCACGCCCCAATTCGAGAATGCTCATCTTTTCCTAAGACACAAAAAACTTTGTCATGAAGGCAGAAGCCATGTGCGACCCTGTAATTACTGGTCGTCACGGCGCGTACGCGGCGAACGCGTGTAAACGAGTGACTTTTTAAAAAATCTTTTAATAAAAATGAATATTTTAATAAAACAAAACTTACGCAACGCTACAATAATCAAATAAAAACTTTTAGTGATAATTCTTTTTCAATCTGTCATGATCCATTATATATTTATAAGTTAAATCTACAACATACAAGGTTAGGAATCATATACTTCTTGTAGTCTATATAATGTGTCCTTACAAAAATCGATCGATCCTTCGTTCCCTTGAAATCATACCAGCGATCAGTAGATTTCGAGATACACACTAAGATCTTCCAAGTCAATCCTCAACGCACTAGGTAGTGTATGATCACTTAGAATATTACAAGACATTTTTTCTGTCTCTAGATGTTCTCAACACATGAGATCTTGAGATTTACTGAGAAGAGCTTTAGTGAGACGATTCTCTAAAAGAACGTGATGATTACTGTTTTAGAGATTTGATTAACGTTTAATCACAGAAAATCTCTTTGACATAAATCATGTTCTCAAATCAACTCTTGATTGATGAACTGATGATCTGATCAACTGATTCTCTCCTCCTTTTTCAACCACCTAGGCCATTAGAATAATATCTGTATATATTTTAGATAATGGAGATATCAGATTTTTAAGAATAAACTGAAAGAATAGTTAATGTAAAACTAACAATTGTAGTGAGACCCATTACAATAGTGCACAACTGTAGTACCACACGGCACTGCGGTGTGTCGTGAGCAAGCACAATGCCTCACAACACCACTATAGTGCCACATGGAAGCACACTAGTCCATGTCAATTTCTGATACACTATCAGTGATTGGCACATGACAATTACTGTGAATTAAATATTTATTTTAATCAGATAATTATCTAGATATCAAATAATTCAAAACTAACATATTTGATTATCAATATCAACTAACTTATATGTTATTTCACAAATAACAGATTTAGTTGATTTAAATTATTATCTAATATTAATTTTATTATCTAATTTCACAAATTAGATATTATGTCTCATTTATCGATAATTAAAAAATCGATAATTATTTATATATATAATTTCAAAAAAATATATTTAAATATATAAATAATTCAACTATATAATTCTTAATTAATTAATCACATATAATTATATCATAATTATGTATTTACTCTAGAATAAAATTTGTTTTTGCAAGTCAGTCATTTTCACATATCATGAAATACTCACACTCTATACATCATAGTATAGAGGTGACTTGGGGACTATGAAACTATAATTCTAAATTTGAATAAATTATATTATTAATTAAATTTTTTAATTAAATAATTTTTTTATTAATTTAATTATTATTTCACTATAAAAATAGAATTGCACTCTTAGGGCACGTGTAGTATCAAGGGAAAGTTGGGTTGTTTTCTTAGACTCTGAGGGCATATCACTGATACCCTTGTTTGGTATCTATTTGGAGGAGATTTTTAGATTCCTGCAATGTTCAGATGCCCCATATCTGAGGGTATTTGAAACCCTCCAAATCTGGGAGGCATCTGAACACCCGGTAAATCTCATAAGTTTATTACCTAAGCTATCCCTATCTTCTTTTTCCCCAAAATAATTTTCCTGTGAAATCTTTCAGAAATTTCAAAATCGTAGATAACTTTTTGTTCAATAGAAAAAAAGTTGTTTTGGAATCTTCGATGGGTTGCTTCTGGTTCATTATCAATAGAAAAAGAAACATTTTTGGAAGCTTCGCCAGAAATTGTTCACCAGAATTTCTTCAAAGTTCTTCAATGGCTTTCTTCAACATCCATACTTCTATATTTGAGAGGTGAGGGTTCAGGGTTTCGACAGAGAAAAGAGGGGTGGGGGCTCTGTTAGGTGTGAGGTAGGTGGAATGGGATAAAAAATTGAGTGAAGATTTGTGTAAAAATGTATTTAAATAAAATAGTGCGGATAGTTTAATTAAAATATGATTATGCATTAAACTTTTTTTTACTAATATGCGTATAGTTTTATTTTTGAAAAATCAATATAAATATGAATATGGTAAATTATGTGTTTTTTTATCAAACTTACATTGTAAATTTTAAGTGGAATGAAAATATGACTTGAATCCACTACTTCTAAGATATGAGTGTGGGTGTTTAATCAACTGCGTCAACACATATTGTCAGGTAAATTATGTGTTTAGATCGATGAAATTGCTTCTAATTCTAGCATTATATCAGTCTAAGGGAAGTGTAAAATTGTAAATTGATAATTATATTAGTCTAATCAAAATTGAAGGTTATTTTCATATCGAACATCTCTGATTTTTCTTTCTTCTTCTTTTTACAAAATTATCCTCCATAAATAAATAACAACTATTAATAAATATATTTTGGTCCAAGGGTAAAATTAGAAATTGACAATTATATATATAACATTTCTTTAAACATTCAATCAAAATAAACAAAATTATTCTCACTATTATATTATAACAGTCTCAATTGTTACCACACAAAGTAATCTTTATTTTTCAGACATCTTATTCTCTCATAGTACTATAATATTGATTATTGAGCTGAAAATCATGAGTATTTTTCTTTTGAGAATTATTATCTTATTATTGTAAATTCTATACCACATTAATACACTTGGAGCAGTATTGGTTCAATTGTATGAACAATATTTGATAAAAGTCTACACGACGTATCATAATATAATGGTTTGGTTGAAAAAAATAACAAGTATATACGAAAACAAATTCATGGGTAAAATTTATATTTTTGTTATTATTTATGTTGGTCATCTAATTATAAATTAAGTAATTATTATTCATAAGCATTTTTTAATCCAATGTTAAAATTGAAATTTGACAATAATATCTAAAAAATCTCATTACCTATTTCATCAAAACAAATAAAGTAATCTTAATTTTTCAGGTATATACATTCTCACAATCATATTTTAGCAATTTTATTCCGGAAATCATTTACTCACAATCTTATACCAAACGGCCTCTTAGAGATTATAGAATGTATTTACAGAGTATTTTCATATAGTCCGCTGACATAATCATTTCATACAGTTATGTCCTCAAATTATTGGTTAGTAAATTAGAATTAGTTAAAATTACCATTTTATCCTTCTAATTACCTCTTGAACCTTAAGTATTGTTAATCCACTAGTGAATAACTAATTTATAATCTTATTATAAATTTGAGCTCAATAACCATTCAGTTTCAGAATTAACACTTAAATAAACCAATATACCATCAGTTAGGAAAACTTAGGTTCCAAATATTAAAAGATCATGTCCTTAGCCATCCACATCACCGAATCTCCAAAACAAAATTCACTATCCTGATTAACAAACAGACATTAACGAGTGAATCAAAAGATCCAATAGACATTCATAGGAGTTCATGACTACTCATGATTCAAACTGATTCACTTATGATCATCGAATTGATGTGTGTTAAATCTTTGTGATAGATGGCACGTTAATAATATATTAATTCACATCGGTCATCTCATATATAATCTTATTATATAAAATACATTCACTAAGATGTTTATCCACATCAATGATCTGGATCTAGATCACACATTCATAATACTTAGTGACCCGAACTAGCAACCATTCATTAAAGATTTCATACTTTAATATGTTGCTGACAATTTTATCCATTATCTATGATCTTAATCCTCTCGTACTAATATAAGATCATAGTCATATTAATGAATATGGAATTTTCAGATATTTATATATAAATTATTCAACAATAATTTTAAAAAATAATTATAAGAAAAATGTTATCATCTTTAACTTTCATATCAAAATGTCAACGTACATTTTTTGAGGGCATATGCCCAATAATCTCTCACTTGCCCTAAAGCAAATGTGGCATCTCTCTCAATCACATGTTACGCACGTGACCTTCAAATGACTTCGCAGAAAATGTCTTTGTAAAAGGACCAGTCGTGTTATGTTCCAATGCTATCTACATAATATTCACATTCCTTTGATGCACGATCTCTCTTACAAGATGATATATCCTCTCTATGTGCTTTCCCCTCTTGTGACTCCCCGGTTCCTTGGAATTTGTCACCACCCCACTATTATCACACTACATGATCAGTGACTTGTCCATATCTGAAACTACTTCCAAATCAGAATAGAACTTTCTAAGCCATACCGCCTCTTTCGCAGCTTCACAGGCCGCTATATATTCGGCTTCCATAATGGAATCTGCAATGCTGGATTATTTAATACTTCTCCAGACTACAACTCCTCCATCTTGGGTGAATACTGATCCAGATAACGACTTTTGACTGTCTCTGTCTGATTGAAAATCAGAATCAGTATATCCAGTGGGGTTTAGGTCTCTACCTGAATAAACAAGCATATAGTTTCTCATTCTCCTAAGATATTTGAGAATGTGTTTTACTGCAATTCGATGTTCCAAACCTGGATTCGATTGACGACTGACAATTCCCACTACATAACAGATGTCCGGTCTCATACACAACATGACATATATAAGACTTCCAACTGTTGAAGCATATATAACCTTTCTCATATCCCCTTCCTCCTAATGTGACTTAGGACATTGTTCCTTGGAGAGAACAATTTCATGTCTGGTCGGTTGTTGACCTTTTTTGAAATTCTCCATAGAGAATCTATCGAGCACCTTATCAATATAAGATGTTTGAGAAAATGTCAAGAACTTATTTTTTTATCTCTTAGGATTTGGATGCTTAGAACATAGCTCGCTTTTCCCAAATATTTCATTTGAAATTTCTCAGCTAACCACTTCTTTACCTTTGACAAAATTTCCACATCATTTCCAATGAGTAGAATTTCATCAACATAAAGAACTGAGAAATCTTCTATCTTATCCTTAGTGTATTTATGAACACATGCTTCGTCAACATTTTGCTCGAAATCATAAGACTTTATAATCTGCATACTTTCTAATATTGCCCCTTTTATATGAACCCTTCTGGTTGCATCATATAGATGTTTTCTTCAAGAGAACCGTTCAAAAAAGTTGTCTTGACGTCCACTTTCCATATCTCATAGTCAAAACTAGTGGCTATGGAAAAAGAATGTGAATGGATTTTAGCATGGCCACATGGGAGAATATGTCTTCATAATCTACTCTCTCCCTTTGTGTATAAGCATTGACTACTAACCGTGCCTTGAAAGTCTTTGCTTTCCATCTGCACCTCTTTTCTTCTTGAAGATTCATTTATTTCTTATTGAATATTCATTTACATCCAATGGGCTTGATATCTTCAAGTAGATTTACAAGTTCTCAAACAGAATTGAAATACATAGATTCCATTTTGTGGTTTATAACATCTTGCCATTTCTCATTTTCAGGATCATCCATTGCTTCTTCATAAGATAATGGATCATCCTTATTAGTGTCCGACACTAGGACATGTGCCTCTAGTTTGTAATGAACTGGTTGTCTAACAACCCTCCCACTGCGACGTTGCACCGGGATTTTCTTTGCAGGAACTGTGGTTTCTCTAATTTGTCGTTTATCAGTAGAAATTGAAGGTGGTCTGATCTCATCAATCATTAATTCCTCGAGAACTATTTTACTACGAGGTTTGTAGTTTTTCATATAGTCATGCTCAAGAAAGATTGCATTTGTCGAAACAAACACATTTGATCATTGTGACTATAAAGTACCAACCTATAGTCTCTAGAGAATAACCAATGAATATGCATACCTCAGACCTTGAGTCTAACTTTCCGATCTTGGGTCTAAGAATGTGAGCTGGACACCCCCAAATACGGAAATGACGTAAACTAGGTTTGGAACCATTCCATAACTCTAAAGGCGTCTTGCTTACAGACTTAGAGGGCACTTCATTCAAAATGCAAGTTGTCGTGTATAGTGTATATCCTAAAATGTAAGTGACAATGATGAGTAGCTTAACATCGACCTAACCATATTCAACAAGGTTCGGTTTTTCCTCTCTGCAACACCATTTTGCTGTGGTGTTACAGGTGTTGTGAGTTGGGATAAGATTCCAAACTCCAGCAAATAATCCTTAAATTCTAAATCCAACTATTCACCACCTCGATCAAATCGAAGGGTTTTCAATGATTTACATAATTGCTTTTCAGTTTCAGCCTTGAAGTCTTTTAATTTTTCAAAAGTTTCAGACTTTCAATGCATTAGGTAACTACAACCATATCTTGAGTAGTCATCAATGAAAATGACAAAATACTCATACCCACTTCTAGCTTGTACACTGATCGGTCCAGACATCACCATGTACTAACTTAAGTGGTTCCTTGGCTCTTTGACCATTTCCTATGAAAGGTCTCTTGGTCATTTTACCCTCTAGACAAGATTCACAAATAGAAAGAGTTCCAACTTTTAGCTCTCTCAAAACACCACGCTTTGTTAATTTATTTAACCTATCTAGATTAATATGTCCCAACCTATGATGCCATAAATATATGTTATCATTATGAGAAACTCTTTGCCGTTTGTTACTTTTAAGTTTTGTTATTTTAAATAATTCAAAATTATTTAACGCGCGTAAAGTCAGTTTAAGCATATACAGTACGTTTATAATTTTAGCATGACAGATATCGAATCCATTTTTAAAAATAATAAACTCTTTATTAATGAAATAAACTTCGATTAACTGTTCTTGCAAAAATGAAAGAGAAATCAACTTCCTCGAAAAACTAGGAATATAATAAACAACATTCAAAACTAAGTAATTATATCTAAAAAGTAAACGGATTATCCCTAATGCTTTAGCTGACACAAGCGCACCACTGCCAACTCTTAAAATGACATCGCCATCAGTCAACTCCCTTACGAATCAAGAATCAGCAAAGAAGAACATACATGGTTAGTGGCTCCTGAATCAAGTATCCAGGATGACAAATCATATTCCACTAAACAAGCTTCAAGTACAAGTAAATTATATTTAGTTTTGTTTTTCAGCTCAGAGAGATATATGTTACAGTTTCTCTTACAATGACCTTCAACCCCATAGTTAAAAGACTTTCCTTCAGGCTTGTTGTCTTTCTTGTTCTTCTTTATTTTTGGCGATGTCTTGGCTTTCTTTACTCTTTTGTTCTTACTCTTGTCATTACCATTGTTCTTCTTCCTTTTCTTGTTCTTAACAATATTGGAAGAAAAATTTTGCTCGACAACATTTGCCTCACCTTCTTTAGTCATTCTAAGATTGAGTGACTTAAAAGTATGCAATTCATTCAATAATTGGGTTATGTTGAATTGCAACTTGTTCATAACATAGTTGGTCGTGAACGTAGAAAAAACTGGTGTGAGCGACTCTAGTATGATGCTCACTTGAGTCTGTTCATCAATTGTCGCACCATATACTTCTGCCTCGTGCATTATGTTGATCATGCTCAAAACATGTTCTCTAACAGAAATACCCTTCTTCATTTTAGTTGTCATATAGCTCCTAGTGGTCTCATGATGACTTTGATCGTACTGCTGCCTAAATATTTCCCGTAAAGATTTCATAATCTCATAGACAGTCTCCATGCTTTCGTGCTTGGTTATCAGAACATCATTCATGCACAAGCATAATAAACACATAAATTTAGCATTTACTAATCACGATAAAATAACCCAATGATTAATGTGGCACTTTAGGTCGGTCAGATTAACGTCAGACTGTCTACGAGACATTCTCATCCTTATTAATTAAAACTTAAAATATCTTATATTTTCTCTTTCAACAATAAGTTATCGCTTGTTCGTTCAAGTCATAAATATCCACATGAAAGATTAAGTGTAACCCATCATTTCAGATTTCATGACTTCATTTAGAATATGCCGGCTTAGGGTCGGTGAAAACTTAACTACATCACTTCCTCCTATCTTCTTAAGAAGTCCAACCTTGGTGTTTGTACAACTCAAAACCTTCCTTAGGGGGATGAAAACAAAGTCATCTCGAGGCCCTCACTGCACCTCATGATGTTGTACTAATGATGGAGACTATATGTTACATTGGCATGTTAACCTTCTCCCACTCACTATTTTAGGATAATGTGTTTCTATTTTAACTAACCAATTAGCTCCAAATTAATTACTAGTTAAAATAATAACCCTATGAATATTTGATTATCAGTTAAGCCAATCTCATTGGTTTACGTCCATTTAACTTTCCGAAGCGTCTAAGTCATAATTAGGTGAACTTACATTACCTAATTAATTATATTCATCAAAATTTAATAAAAATCTTTTACTAAAGTTGGTTAACCTAAAGGTTATTATAACCTTTAGTGTGGTGTGATTACCAAGTTTTAACTAATTAAAACCTAGCAGTTTACATGCAATTGATTTCATAAAGCAATGCATATAAACATATTAGGACAATCCTGATAAATCATGTTTCTACAGATGAGATGCATGATCAAATAAAAGTGTGTGAAATTTTCATGTATGGCATGTGATCGATTAATCCATGGACATGTTAACAAACATAAGAATTAAACAATTAGTTTACAATTAAATAAAATAATAATGGACCGAGTGACAATTGGGTATTTCTAAATTACAACCCCTGAAATAAAGAAATAAAATTACAAAGCGGGCTTCAAAAATACATATTTCCAAATATTGCATTCTCCTCCTAATGTTCAACTTCATAATCTTCAGACTTTGAACAAAACCTTTTTCAATTAGAAATACTATTTTTCTTAATTAAAACGATTTCTATAATTATCTATTTCAATATAGTTGACTTTGACTTAGTTAAATAAACACTTTATTTGATTTGATCAAACTTGGGTCAAATCCGATCAACCTATTAATTTTTAATTTTCATAAGATCAAAAATTAATAATTAATATTAAAGTTACATTAATTTCAACAGTTGTCGCTAAAGCTAGTACTCTTCGATCGCCGTCCATCACCACCGTTGCCCGTCTCATAGCCGTCAGCCGCTGCCACGCCAAGCAGCACTGTTCACTATCGGTACAGCACCACCAACACTGTTTATCTCTGCCGGAACAGTAAATTTCTGACGTGAACAATGTTATTTGCGTATGAACAGTGTTTTCGCGTGAACAGTGCATCCTCGCGTCCAAAATAATTCCGATAATATTCAAAATAAAATTACTAAAATTCCTACGCCTCAATTCAGCTTATACAAGATTTAAAAAAAATTAAAACAAAGCCTAACTCAATAATCACCATACAATTAACGATCCATTATTTTTCATATATTCAAAAACCATAATCATTCATAATCATACATATCTCATATTATATGAATGATGCAAAAAAAACCCACATAACGTTTTACATATAACTAGTGCGTGTGTGGGCACGTAGAATATTACAAGACACTTTGTCTCTAGATGTTCTCAACACATGAGATCCGGAGATTTACTTACAAGGACTTTAGTGAGACAATTTTTTAAAAGAACGTGATGATTATTCTTTTAGGGATTTGATTAACGTTTAATCACAAAAAAAGCTCTTTGACACCAATCGTGTTCTCAATTCAACTCTTGATTGACGAACTAATGATCTCATCAACTGATTCTCTCATCTATTTTCAACCACCTAATCCAATAGAATAATATCTGTATATATTCTAGATTATGACTTATTAGATTTTCAGGAATAAACTGAACTGATATTTAATTATAAAATTATCAATTGCAGTGGGACCCACTGCAATTGTGCACGACCGCAGTGCAACATGGCGCTATACTGTGCCGTGAGCCAGCACAATGCCTCCCGGCACCACTGTCGTGCCATGTGGCACCAAGTAGTACATGTCAATTTCTGATACCCTATATGTGACTAACTTATATTTATTTCACAAATAACAGATTTAGTTGATTTAAATTATTATCTCATAATAATTTAAGTATCTAATTTCATAAATTAGATATTTTGCCTCACTTATCAATAATTAAAAAAATCGATAATTATATATATATATATATATATATANGTCAATCATTTTCTCGTGTCCTGAAATACTCACACCCTAGACAACGTAGTATAGAGGTGACTTGGGATCCATGGACCTAAAATCTAAGCTCAAATAAACTAGATTATTAATTAAACTCTTCAATTAAATAAATTTATTTATTAATTTTATTATTACTCTATTATAAATATGAAATTATACTCTTAGAGATTATATAATATATTTACAATGTATACTCATGTAGTCCACTCACATAATCATTTCACGTAGTTTTATCTTTAATTTATTGGTTCGTAAATTAGAACTGATCAAAATTATTATTTTACCCTTCTAATTACCTCTTGATCATGAAGTACCATTAATCCACTAATGAATGGCTAATTTATAATCTTATTATAAATTTGAGTTCAATAACCATTCAGTTTTAAAATTAACACTTAAAGGAACCAATATACGATCCGTTAGAAAGACATATATTCAAATCTTATAGGGTTATGTCATCAGCCATTCACATCATTGAATTTTCAAAACAAAATTCACTAGCGTGATTGACAAACAAACCTTAACGAGTGAATAAAAAGATGGAATAGACATGCATAGGAGTTCATGACTACTCAGGATTCAGACTATTCTACATATGATCATCGAACTGATGTGTATTAAATCTTTATGATAAATGACACGTTAATAAATATATTAACTCACATCGGTCCTGTCATATATAATATTATTATATAAAATACTTTCACTAAGATGTCTATCCACATCAATGATCCGGATCTAAATCACACGCATTCATAATGTTTAGTGAACCGTACTAGCAACCATTCATTAACAATTCAATACTTTAATATGTTGTTGACAATTTATTCATTATTTGTGATCTTAATTTCTCTTACCAATACAAGATTATAGTCTCATTAATGAATATGGAATTTTTAGATATTTATATACAAATTATTTAACTATAATTTAAAAGAATTATTATAAGAAAAATGTAATCTTCTTTAAATTTCATATCAAAATGTCAAATACACATGTTTTGAGGGTATACCCCAAACAGTTAAAATCAATCTCGGCACCAGATTGATGTACCATGTGTATGCTCGCTCAGTCAATGATTTTGAAAACTCCCCCAGCCTCATGGACTCATCACATCCGTGTGGGCCCAAGTCATCAATAAAACGTACGACGTGCTCTTTAGCACATCCTTCCCACTGTACTTATAGAACTTTGGGGGCACATTATCTAATGGATATGGTTTCATAGCCAGCTCGTGCGGGTAAGGGGGACGAAAGTCCATTATCGTCTCGCTTAGAGAGGCTTTAATGCACTCTATCTCCAACACCTTTTATAGTGTCTCCTTGGTAAAAAAAGGGCTTGTGTCAATGTTATCGACTGGGACGGTTGCTGGCTGGACGCGCGAAGGCTACCGGGAAGGCTGCTGGTGGAATGATAACATTTGCAGTGTCACTTGAGTGGCCCACGTTCTGATCACTGTTTGTTGTCCCTGACCCGGATGAGCCCCCGAGATTTATTGGTGGAATCTGTCTATTGGCGTTAGTCTGAATCGTTGTGTGAGGAGGGATAATAAGAACAACATGCGATGGTGGAGGAGGGTTCTAGCAGCCGCGATGAGAGCGGTCAACATACTTAGAAGGGTACAAATCTCAGCGTTAGAGGCCTGAAGCTCCCTAATGGTATTATTTTGCTCAGTTACTGTCATTGTAGTAGTAGTAACGGCGAGGAGGTTGATCCTCTCCCGAGAAGTAGCATCTTCCATGTCATGGTTCTCAATAGTTGGGTTAACATTATCTCCTTCCAAATGAGAATAAGCTTTCATGATTCGACTACGTCCAGCCATACTAGAAGAAAAAAGAAGATGGTAGACAGATCACTCTCCAGTGGAGTCACCAAAATATTTTGGGGTTTATGGTGATGTGTGTATGACTGATCTAGTCTACGCCAAGTAGGCTTAGGAACGTGAGAGTTGGTGGTCAAAGGGTGAAGGACAAGCAACCTTATGCAACCGTCAAAATGTGCCAAATGACTTTAAGACTCTAAAGGTAGGTGAGAAACTCGAGGAGAGAATATTCTCAGTTTTGGTATCGGGATTGATGAGAAGTTATTGTCCCCATAATGGTTCTAAGGACCCCTTTTTATAGATGAGGTCGAGTGAGGACCACATGCCAATCACGTGACCATGCCTAAAATGTGGCCACATGCTACATTCTCAAAACGACTTAGGACTCGATTCACGTGATCACTTTTCATACTCATAATTAGTCGTGCCTTTGTGACATCGAGTAGCCGAATGATGAAATCACATACACTAAACTCACATCGCCCAAAGGACCCCGAAGGCGATTTCCTGCCATCGAGTTTCCCCAGCGGCAGATCGAGGTCCTCAACCCGTCGTGGGAGCACGGGCCGTCCACCATAGGGACGGATTGAGGTCCTCAACCCATCGTGGGAGCGGGTAGGGATCCCCTCAACCCGCCGTGAGGGCGGGTTTGGATCCTACAACCCGCCATGGAGGTGGGTTAAGGTCCCTTAACCAGCCGTGGGGGCGGGTTGGGATCCTCCAACCCGCCACCATTCTGACCCGAATTTTAAGAGTCGGGTCACGTCTTTTTTACCCTTTTTGTTCGGAGAGGGGCATATCCTCTGTGCCTAAGGAGGTCATACCCATCGAGTAATTCTCCTCTCCTGGTATAACATAATCTTGTCTTAATCCTACCAGACCACAGCCTCTAGATTGTTACCAGGCTAGGAAGAGCCTTCGAGTCTTTATTACTTAGCTCGAAAGCGAGACTCAACACTTGACATACGATCTCGAAATGGGCTCGCCATCGTTATAGGTCCTGGCGCGGCCCTTACAAACGCATGCACCATTATCCTATTTTAGGTTTACCGTGCCATGTAGGTGCAATGTGGGTGTATTTAGACGCCACATGTTCAATCTTGACACGTCACTCTTGATGACGCGGATCCATATTTACAACATGCTTCATAAGATTCGCTAGAATAAGAAATGTGGCATAATCTAGATTATGTTTTATCTATTTCACTTTTGAATATTAATGGTAAAAAATTCATTTCATTGCATTGACTCGATAATACTATACCATTTATAATACTATACTATCATAGTGAAACAATAGATCTAAAGAAGAACAAAGCTAGACGTTATTAGTGACAAGTAAATATTTTATAAAAGTTTAACTTCTACTCAAAATTAAAAAGCTCAAATGTTTTAACTAAAAATGACTCGTGACTTAAATGAAATAATGACAGAAGATGCGTGTGATATTTTGTATGAAATACTCAACTTCAATGAGAATACAAATAGGCTTGAATATTAAATGCATGGCAGTTAAGTGGGTATAACAAGCTTGAGTTAACCTTATGTACAAAGAAACAGTAGCAATATACAAGATTACCGTACAATATCCATATGATTATCTCGCTCTGCTTACGATAACCACTCTAAACTAGTCCTAAATCTAAGATAGAATTGCAGTATTGCAAGAGTTTTTTTTTTGTGTCCTTGCTCCTCGCTTCTCTTCTCCTTCTTCATTTATTGTATTTATTAGTCTTGATGAATAGCCACTTCGAACCATAACTATACACTCTCACATGTTTATAATTGTTTCGCACCACTTTGTCTACTATGTCATTTCTTCAACGGTAACCTCTCACAATTTCATATTTGCAACTCTAACCACTCATGTTGGCAATTGTAACTACTTCTGTTCACAACTATTATCACTATTGATGGAAACTATAATTGTTAATTGTGATACTTGGCTGAATATTTGACTTAAGATGTAAAATAATGTGGTAACTATTTAAGTTTAACGCCTGGATGTAATATATGTAAAAAATCATAATCATCAACATTCACACGTGTAAGTGAAAAATATGAGTGTTAATAGTGATTTTGGAATAACTAATTAATGTTTTAATTAAAAAAAATGTTTTCTTTCTTACTAGTATAATTTTATGCATACTGTGGTACATAAAGTTGACAATATTGCTGTGTACCATGATAAGTTATGATATTTTTTAATTTACAAATTTAAACACAGTGGTTTTGCCCACAAACTATTAACATGATCACGTGAGATATTAATTATCTAAAACCACATCTTAAGATTCAGAAATTAACCTAATAAATAGGTAAGAGATCAACTTAATGAATGAAACTATTGAGAGTGTTTTCTGATAGATTTTAGAAGGGCGACATGTATTAAGGATTTAACTGGATCAAGATAGACCTGTCTAGAGAGTCCAGACTAGTTATGTCGCCCAAAAGCACGATCATCATCAGGTCTGTGGAAAGTCGTCAAAGTGATTCATTTAGCTAACATGTGGGAAGTGCGCGTCTCCACAACTCAGGTTCACAGCTCCGCAACTCAGGTTTACCAACTCATGAGTAATAGGCCAGTCGCCCACCCTACACCATCCTAATTATTATCACCAAAGGAAAAGCTCTCACATGACCCTCGTCCAGTGGACCTTCCTCATACTTGTTTCAACCTATGCTCGTCATGTAAGGATTGCCCCCATCACCCCCATGGTCCCAGGGGAATATGCTTTAAGTTAGTTCAGGGGCAAAGAGTATTTAATGCCACCCCATTTTTCAACCAATATAAAGATGATGTGATATCCCAAATTTCTTAAACAAGCTTTGCCTTGGTACGCATATCATATAAATACCCATCCAACTCTTCAATCAGCTCTATTGTAGAGTTATTGTATTAAAATACCTAGAAAATACTTAAGTATCAAAGGCTCTTCTTAAACAAGGTAACCAACCCACCGGTGCAATATCGTCCTTAAGTTACTTGTCTGCTTTATGTGTATGTTCATCAATACACTCAATGCATGATGCGTGTTCTCCGTTGTTAGAACGCAACATAGACCAATAACTTATATCTCATTCAAATTTACATCTAAACTTTAGTGGGTTTGTTACTCATTTACACATGTCGATATTCTTGGCGCTAATACACATGACAGAAGGACATGTAACAAGTATACAAGTATAGAAACTGTATGATTAATTAAATTCCATCCATCAACTAAAACTTGACTAAGTATAGAACTAAAGATGGCAATTTTGAGCAGTTGAGCTGCAGGAGTAATAAATGTTCAGTAAGTGGGAAAATCGCCTGCCCACTGGTTTCACCAAGTTTAGTAATAAAAAGGTAAACCCAAATTTACTAATATGATACACACATCAGAACAATCGATCTCGTAAGTGTCTCTGTCTTCTCCAATCTGTAACTCTGTTTAGCTTATTTCAACATGTGATTACTTCAGACCATTCTCTCTCTCTCTCTTTCTTCTCTCTCAAATTCTGTGAAGAGATCCAGTCGTCGTTCAAATCAAGCACACAAAAGAAACACAATCTTGTTTTCTCTGTTTTATTTCTTTTCTTTTCTTAATTTCTCTTTCCTACTCAGAGGTCACGTGAGGTCTGAGGTACTTACTTCCATCGTGTTTTTCGCTCATTTTCTCTGCCAAACTGCGTCACAGCACCCTCCCTAAACCACCAAAGACAAAATCACGGACACTCACACCCACACCCCTCACATTTGCACATACCTCAAATCAAGACTTCAAATTTCTCTCTACAAAAAATTCAAATATCTGATAATCTCTTTAAATTTTATTTTTTCTTAGTGGGATTCGTACAGACACTTGCTGAAACCCTGACCAGGCTTTTTCACTAGCCGTTTTCACCATTTTCACGTCTTAACTTTCATGTAATTTGATTTTTGTCAATAAAGTTCCTATTTTATAAAGACCCATTTTAGTTAGTATACCCATTTGGCCATTTATGAGTTGCAGACTTTTTCGTTTTTAAAATTCGTTTATGGGTGTGTAATTATATTTGTCAGAAAGCTGAGAGGCTAATTACTGCTCTGTCTGTCACAGCCTATACGTAAATTTCGTATAGCATTCTGCATTCATAACCCCAACATTATTTTTCTCGCTTTTCTTGTTCTGTCACTACTATTACTGCTACTCTCTTTTGTTACTGTCACTAGTACTACTAGTGTCGATCCTACTGAGTACTACTGGGATTGATTTATGCTCTGTTTTGCTTGATTTCTTCTGCTCTGAGAGTGGCTGATTGGCTACTGGCTTTTTGGGTGGGTTTTGGTTATTGGTGGCCTGTGAAGATCTTCAATGGCTACTCGGTGTGATTGCTCTTCGTCGGTGCCGTCGTTGCCGCCGCCTTGTCCGAAGTCACCGCCTGAGTATCCAGATTTATATGGTAAGAGGCGTGAAACGGCCAAGGTTCAGATGCTTGAGAGAGAGATTGGTTTTCTTGAGGTGAGTTTCAATTTTAATTTTTTTGTTCATTGAGATCTTCTTCTTCTTCTTCATAGTAAACTCTGGTTAGAAATGGAGAGAAGAATTTTCAAACATTGGAATGGAGTGTCAAAATGATTATTTGGGTTGGAGTTTATCCTGTTGTATTGCTCAAATATCACTGTAAGCAAAATTTTCATTAATTTTGAGATGAGTTTGATTGCCCACATCTTGCCTTAATTTTAAAGATGTATTTTTTTGTCACTTTTCCACCCTGTATTTGTTACTGACTTAGCTAATTGGAGTTTCTGGTTACTTATCAATTGCAAGTGACTTGTTGGTGAAGAAGACAAACTTGAAAAATGAAAAAAAAAAAAAATAGCCTTCGGATTTATTGTTGATTTCTTTAGTTTTCTGCCTTTATTTAGTAAAAACCGGGCATTTTGCAGGCTTTGGCTGAAGGACCATGTGTAATAATAATGTATTGTTGAACTTTTAAGCTTTACAATATGTCTTAAAAGCCTTTGTTTTTTAACGTAGATCAGACTCAGGTTTGAAGTAAGACTCTGAATTTCCAGTCAGATTTGCTGATGATTTATTGAGTTTTGCATATACATGATAAAGTCCCATCAATATCATCACATTAATCTGTTTTGTATTGTTGATATTACTTTCTCTGAGCAGGTGGAGCTAAAGGCAGTCCAAGGTCTTCAACCTGCCTCTAGATGCTGTAAAGAGTATGTCTTTGTAGTTTTCATTTGTTTATCACTCTGTTAGTGCTAAGCCTAAAAAATGCATAGGAAATTCATCATTTAATTTTCAGCTTCTGATTGAAGACTGTGAATTTGGGCAGGGTTGTTGATTTTGTGGTTGCCAATCAAGATCCTTTAATACCAACGTAAGAATTTCTGACAAATTTAGTTTATTTTGCTGATACATTTTCCCTATATTTAACCATTGCCACGTTCAATCAGATATAAGAAGAATCGTCGCAGATATCGATTTTGGAAATGGCTATGGTATCATTCTTGTCCTCCTCTTTATAACCTTCTGCAAAATCACATTTACATTGTCTTGTGTTTCATTTGTCGATTTGGTAATCATGTTAAAGAATTATAATATGTGACATTACACTTGATGATGGCAGTGGTTTTCCTTGTTTTAACGGGTCATGGATTTGCTGTTGCTGCTGCTGTGATGGATGCTCGCTTCACCTGGAAACACCACAATGCTGTAAATGTAGCATTCCATGTAATTGTCAATCATGTGTCACTTGTACAGTACCGAAGTGGCCGAGTTGTTCGTGCCCACGATGGCATTGCTGTAATGGAATGTCATGTAGCAGACTGTGTTGCAGTTTTTCATTAGCTGATTGGTGTTGTTGCAAATGCAAGTGTAGATGCAGATGCAAATGCTCTTGTCCTAAGTGTCCAGATATACAGCCTTCTTGTTGCTGTTGTACTAGAACCTGTTGTAACCCTTGCTCTTTTTGTTACTGTTTCTAATATATAATGATGAAATTCTTAGCTGCATTTTACTTTCATGATAAGTAATCTTTCAAACTTTCCATATTTATGAATTACTTGTATCTAGAGGCAATCCTGATCATTTTCGTATGTTCATTCGTTTTTCACAGACTGTTTTCGAAGTTATGACATGACAGATTCAGAAGTTGTCAATTATTTAAAATTTAAACACATGACTTTGAGAGAACAATCTAAGAGACTTTGACTATGTATATTTGGATTCTTAGTAACTGCCTAGAAGTTTGACTCTCTGGGCTAATCAGACGGCTCAAGTTATTGAACTAAGCGAACGACAGAAAATTTGTTTCCCAGTTTAACTCACTGCCCCAAGACAAGGCAAACTAGAAAAGGCAGTTCAAAAACCAAATGAATGCTAATTTTAGGACTGTCCGGTTGGTGAAATAATGAAGTTAAATGGATGAGTATGATAAGTTAAATCAGGGTCCCAATTCTAGAATTATTATTGATTAACTGTCAAGTTTTAAAGATCATTCGGCCCCACTGACCAACTGCTCCTCTTGTTTGGTAGGCAGTCTTCAGAAGTTTACTATGTCTTTGCTCATTCGAACCAAACTCCAACACAGTAGCTCTCCATCCACCAACATCACCATGTAATGCTCTTTGGCAATTGATGCTTTCATAGCCACATTGACAAACCCACCCTGCTAGCCGTCCTTCCATTGCAACTCACTCAAGGGTTTTCCTGTACAAAAATTTACGGTACCGGTAAATCAACTCTTATGAATTTTATGTGAGGTGATCTAAATGATGAGATCACCCCGATAGCATAGGTGTTCCTGTGCTCCTATATGCAGCCACAATGTTAAACCGCCGAGTTGTCGTTTCATTGTACAACTCGAGAGTGTTCCTATATGCACATTGAGGGGGTCAACAGTTAACCAAGTCGTGAAGTAGAGAGTAGTCTCATATTATGACCAACCAGCCAAGCAAAACTCCAGCTAAGCTAATAGCTCTAAAAAAGATGATCTTGTTTGTGCCCTTCCTTCTTTTCATCTTCAAACAGACCAATCAATATTAAATATCAAGGAGCTAAGAATGCTTATGTAATCGTCAAGGAGCTAAGAATCATGTAATCGTTATGAAAAATATCAAATTACTACACCATATCAATATATGATTACTTAATTTTAAGGAACCGGGATTGAAATAACTAAAAGATTGTATCATCTCATGTTCTAATGAACAAGAGGGGTTATGTTGCATCCAATCTGTCTGTTTAAAAAAATGGACGAACCATATACATTTGCACTAAGAAAATTATAATGCATAACCCTTTTAAAAAATTTACATGTTAGAATGACCATTTATATTTGTAATATACAACAGTGATTATTTTTAAAATTTTGCATGAGTTAATTTCTTTTAGATATATAGAATATGTTTTTGAAATGTGATATTTCACTCATCATATAATATTAATTAAAGAATTATATTTGCATCTAATAATTTTTAATGACTATTTTTGCATTATTTCTATAATAGAGTCATTCTTACCAAAAATCTTTGACACAAAAAGATAAAAAAAAAAAGCCAAAAATAAATAATGGGTTAAATTTGCATCTAATAATTTTCAACGGTTATTTTAACCAATGAGTTTTCTATAAAATTAGCTACATTATAGAGGGTTCATTCAAAGTAGACAACAAATTTCATAAAAATCAAATATAGACATTATACCCTTCTACATCAAATTTAATGATTGTTTAAATGAAAATTAAAAACCGCATAAACCCATCTCTCTCTACTTGTAAATTGCTCATACACTATATACATTACATTTACAAACAATATAAATAAATAATACACAAATATATATGTTATTTATATTATATATGGCAGACGTATATATAGTATCTTGCGTATATATACAATAATAAATATATATATATGGAATATATAACAAAATAAAATATATAAGTTTTATGAGTGTATATAACGTGAGTTCGAGTGTAGCATGCATGCATGCGTACATACATACATACATCTATGCATACATACATACATGCATGCATATAAACATGCATGCATACATACATGCATACATACATACAAGCATGCATACATACATACATCATTACATACACGCACACGCGCGCGCGCGCGCGCACACACACACACACACACACACATATATATATGTATATAACGTGTTCGGGTCTAACGTTAATATACTCATACAAAAAGCCCATGTCTATATATATAGTATGTATGTATGTATGTATATATGCATGTATGTATATGTTATGAGTAGTTCCCGGAGACCGATAAAAGTAGGACATGTGTCCCATAGTGCCACACCCCGTCGCATGGGAAGCCAACCGAGCCCCAGCCATAAGTCAGGTGCCTTACCCGAGTTGACATCACCAACCCATGACAAGGAAACGTAAGGCAGGGCAGAGATCATAAGGAGCAATGAATACTCATCGAAGATTTAAAAGTCCGGATAACCATCCAACGTCAGCACCATCATTACACGTCGAAAGTAAGAGTCGAGGTGGCACCTTCTTATTCGTCCCCAGATTTAGGCGTCTAATCACCGTCTCCTATGTCAGACAAGTATCTTTCAAGTCATCTCGATCTTTATGTCAGCTCGGGGGATAAAAGTTATTAAATGTTGCCTTCAACTCATCATATCAAGAAAGAACCGCCACATCATTGAGGCTTATTTGACGTGCTTCCTCCTTTGGGGCTTCAATAAATATCTACACCTACTCTAAAAGAAGGTAAACAACTCTCCCCTTTGGAAAAATCTGCATATTTTTACCAGTATACTAACTTAGGTATCTAAAGCCCTTAAGCGAGGAAACCACCTTCAGATTCTCCTCGTTCTTTGGGTTCATTGTTTGTGTTTTGATGATTTTCAGGCCGAGAGGATTTATAGTCGTCAAAGGGAGAGCGCGTGTATTGTTGAAAAATTTCAGGCTTCAACAGTTGGCGTCATCTGTGGGGACGACATCAAAATCATCCCTCTCTCCAAAATGCTTAAGACTTATTTCCCCTCCACAAAAAATGAGCTTGCCAGCAATGATCCCAACCCATTAACATTCCTGGTTTTTAGTACGCTTAGGGAAACGTATCCAAACCCATTGTTGTATCTCTTACAGAAATATACACCACCCAAGTCTTCATTTTTCTATTATCAAGAGCAAGCCTTCTAACAATGATGGGTTCAAAAGGAGGACCTAAGGCGAAAAGACATACAAGGGTAAAGACAACAAAGGAAAGGTGATGATCGACGAACCACCCACGGAGCAACCTAGTGGTGAGCCTCTAGAATCATTGGAATCAGTAGCCCTCTCACCAAAACAACTAGAGAGGACAATCCAAATTGCGCCAATGCTTGCTCCGAAGTAGAGGAGCTCGTGAGGTTCCTCCAAGATAAAAATGATGTTTTCGCATGGGCCCACGAGGATATGCTTGACATAAAATGACGCATCATCACCCGCCACCCTAACGTTGACTCAAAGTTCAGACCAGTTAGGTAGAAGAGGAGGAGCGTGAATTCATAAAGAGATGAGACCATTATTATGGAGGTGGACAAGCTGCTCTCCGCAGGATTTATCAAAGAGGTCCAATACCTAGAATGGCTGGCCAACATCATGTTGGTCAAGAAAGCAAATGAAAAATGGAGGGTCTGTATAGAATTCACATATTTAAACAAAGTGTGTTCCAAGGACAACTTCCCCTTCCCCTGTATAGACCAGCTAGTCGACGCCACGTCGGGACACGATCTGCTTAGTTTCATGGACGCATACTCTGGATACAACTATATCTTGATGCACCCATCCGACCAGGAGAAAACCTCTTTCATAAAAAACTGGGGGACTTATTGCTATATTGTGATGCCCTCCGGACTAAAAAGATGCAGGGGCCACCTATCAAAGGCTAGTGAACGAGGTGTTCGCCAAACAAATATCGAGGAACATGGAAGTATATGTGGACGATATGCCCATCAAAAGCAGAAGGTTGGTAGACCACATCACTAACCTCAGTGAAACGTTCAACACCCTGAGGAAATATAGGATGAAGTTGAACCCCTCAAAATGCACTTTCAGAGTCAACTCAGGAAAGTTTCTGGGTTTTATGGTCAACCAGAGAGGGATCAAAGCCAACGTCAACAAGATAAGGGTGTTGCTGGAAATGGACCCCCAAGCAGCATCAAGGAGGTCCAATGTCTCACGGGGCGTGTCACCGTACTTAATCATTTTGTCTCCCGAGCTACAGATAAATGCCCCCCCTTCTTCAAGATCTTGAGGAAAAATACATCATTTAAGTGGATCAAGGAGTACCAGAAAGCGTTTTTAGCCATGAAAAGCTACATGAGCTCCCCACGACTACTTTCTAAACATGTGCCTGTGGAGATGTTGTCTCTATAGTTGGCAGTGTCAGATACGGCCGTTAGCGCAACCCTGGTCCTAGTAGGAGATGACTTCATCCAGAAGCCGATCTATTACATTAGTAGGGCCATGGTGGGGATAGAGAAACGCTACCCAAACCTGGAGAAAATGGCCCTTGCCCTTGTCACAACGGCACAACAGCTTCGTCCATACTTCCAAACCCACTCCATTCGAGTCCTCACGAGCTCCCCGCTCAGGCAGGTCCTCCAAAAAGCATGAGACCTCAGGACGCACAGCTAAATGAGGCATCGATCTTTAGTTCGTCCCCCAAACTGCCATCAAAGGGCAGGCCATTGAGAATTTCATCACAGACATGATGGTAGGCCACAAAAAAGAAGCAGAGACCAGAGGAAATCCTTGGACCTTATACTTGGACATCGCCTCCAATGAGATGGGGAGTGGAGTGGGCATATTGCTTTTTGCACCTGACTAGTCTTGGATTAATTACGCTCTGCGCTTTGGGTTCAAAGCTTCGAATAATGAAGCGGAATATGAAGCACTTCTTGCGAGACTAAAGTTGGCATTGACTTTGGTTGTGAGGACCTTGGAGATTTATAATGAATCCTAGCTATGTGTCAATTAGATAAACGAGGAGTATCATACAAATGGAGATAATATGGCAAAGTATCCATCCCAAGCGAGAGCCCTCCTGGAAATTAGGACTCCTACATAATTCAACAGATCCCCCAGAGTCTCAACACTAACGCGGATGCGTTGGCCAAGGTGGTCTCAACCTAGACACCCAGATTAGCAAAACGGTGTAGGTGGAATTCCTCGCCCTGCCAAGCTTCAACAACGAAGAAGTATTGGAAAAAAGTAAGGCGGTGGTGACCTCATCATGGATCACACATGTATTCGAGTACTTACGGGATGAGACCCTAGCCCTTAATAGGAAGGTGGCCTGAAAGCTCTGCCTCAAGTCGGCGAACTACATGATTATTAATGAAACTTTGTACAAAATAGCCTTTTTGTATCCCTAATTGAGGTGCATCACGCCCGATGAACCGATGTATGTCATGAGTGAAGTCCACGAGTCTGTCTGTGAAAATAATAGTGGCGCACGAGCCTTACACCATAAGCTAAAAAGGCAGGGGTATTACTGGCCGATGATGGTTTTAGACACTAAGGACTTTGTAAGAAGTGTTACAAATGTCAAAGGACCACGAACATCCCGTACCAACTGCAAGAACTGCTTACCTTCATCCCAAGTCCGTGGTCATTCGCTCAGTAGGGGGTGGATTTGATCGGACCCTTACCAATGGGAAAAGGCCAGAACAAATTCATCATCATCGCCCTAAACAATTTCATCAAGTAGATAGAGGCAGAGCCCTTTTCCACCATCACAGAGCATAGGACCACGAAGTTCATATGGAAAAATGTGATATGCAGATTTGGCATACCCCACACCATCATCACGACAACGACAAGCAGTTCCATAACGACAAGTTCAAGTGGACGTGTGAGCAGCTTGGAATTAGACATCTCACCTCTTCACTATGGGTGTTCAAAACCAAACCGAACCAGTCGAACCGAAAAGGGTAAGTTCTTTATGTGTGTTCATTCGGTTTGGTTCGGTTAAATTGCCGAACCAAAGTTTCAGTTCAGTTCAAATTTTTGGTGGTTTCGGAATCGAACTGAAACATTAAATTTATATTATTTTTTTATTTTTATATATAGTTTCTTTTAAAACTGAACCGAACTGAACCAAAATAAAACTTTAATTTTATATTTTTTTAATAATATCATTTAAAAATGATTTTTAACTAATAATACTGAACCGAAGAACCGAACACAAACTCACGGTTCAGTTCAGTTCTTTTAGTATTCACAGTTTGGTTCGGTTTGGTTTTATCACCGAACCGAACCGTGAAAACCCTTACTCTTCACTAGCCCACCCATAGTCCAATGGACATGTAAAGGCAGTCAACAAAACCATCAAGCACAATCTTAAGACCAATCTCGAAGGAAGGAAAGGGTTGTGGGTAGACGATCTCCTAAGCGTCCTCTAGGCTTACAGGACCACGAGCAGAACAACAATGGGGGAAACCCCCTACAGACTAGCATTAGGCACAAAGGCCATTATTCTGGTGGAAATAGGGGTACCCTCCCACAAAGTCCAGCAATATGACCAGGAGCAGATTGTACTTCAATTAAGGCACAACCTGGATGATCAGGAAGAACTGGAGGACCATGTCAATCATGAAATGAACCACATCAACTCATCGCCTCACAATACTACAACTCTAGCACGAAAGTGTGTCGATTTCATATAGGTGATCTGGTCCTACGAAAAAGAAAAGAACGGAACTAGGAGCCCTCAAGCATATCTGGGAGGACCTTATTTGGTAAATAGGTAGTACGGCCAGGGACTTATCGACTATGGGACATGGACGGACGGCCGTTGGCACATCCTTAGAATACGGAGCACCTTAAGGTCTACTATCTGGAAAAGAGGAAGAAAAAAGGATTGTAGCCTAACCAAGCATTAGATACAAGGCTATTTTGTTGGATTAGATTTTAAAATTTGAAAAAAAAAATTATTGAACCATGATTCGTGGGCGAAATATCAAAAAAATTTCTCATCAATGAATTTAATCATATTAGATACTAAAAACTATACAAACAATTATGCATATTAAGTTAAACGTATTCAAAAGAGGTAGAAACGATTTATACATTTTTGTTGTATCAGAGACTTTATGAATTGATGAAATCCTTAGTGAATGTTTCACGTTCTTCGATCTTCAAATCCAAGAACTTCAATTGGTCTTCTCACCACAACCACTCGTTGGATTCAAAACTATATCTCACAAGGAAGTTGTTAAAAAGTGAATGTGGCTCTCAAAACACTGAGGAAGAAAAAATAAACTTTTCTCTTCATCTAGTGATTACGGTGGCAAGCAGTAGGAGGGGAGAGAGAAATTTTGTTCTGCTCTGTCTGGTTAGGGTTGTGTCAACACACTTAGGTTAGGGAAGCAACCCTAATGCCATCCCTTATATAATAATTTTAGAATTTTCCTATATGCTCCATATATGTGTAATTTTGGAAATTCACCCCTTATTATTATTTACTATTGATGAAAATTTCATGTCTCCCTAAAGTCAATGTTGTGTCCAAATTGATAAATTTAAATTGATCTCCATTAATTAATTAATTAATTTCTATTATTTATTAACTATACAATAATTATAAATTAATAAATTAATTAATTTGAATATCAATTAATTACTCTTCACTAATAAAGTGACAACACCTATCGCATATGGGTTTAGGAAATACACCTTGACTCAAAATATATTTTGGTCCAACTCATGTTGTTTCCTCTACTATGTCTTCATGAGCTACTCCTAAGACCAAATGGACATACATAAATAAAGCTATAGGGTTCAAATAGCCTGCGAATTGATCTCCATAAATTTTTGACCTATTTAATTCTATTATCGTACAATTCCACTATAGGTTCGATGTTGAATCAACTCTCGATTCATGCGCGCTACATTTTCTGTTGTGCAAATAAACTCTTTTATCTCACGGTCCACAAAATATTTTAACATAATCCTTCATGAATATCTGTAACAAGAGATGGGATAAAATTACCGTTTTACCTATCTTGTTATTATTTTCTTAACTCATTTATTATTGACAATGAATAAGAAATACATTATCTCGTACAATTCACAAGTCATTAATTTAATGACTCATTTCATTGAACACTTGGACAAGTTAATTTATTCACACACCCATCAATATAGCATAAGGTGATATTGTTACTTTCTTAATCTAACCATAAATTTTTATATCTGTGAATCACGCAACTCCAACATAATTGAATTACGATCCCAACAGTTGAGGTGTTGTCTATAAATTCAAACTCATTCATTTGGCATATCAAAGACCATAAGTAACTAAGTCAACGTTCATATCCACCTTAGGATATAGGTAATTATGAAAATACTCTTAAGGTGTAACAATTAGATTTAGAGCTAGGTAAACGGTTTTGCTATAAACTAATTGTTTACTAGTTTATTCAACATATTTCATAACATGTCTAGATCAACCGTCAGAGTCTCCACTCTTATTCCCTAAGACTGGCATCTTTTGGTTCAACCTGATAGTAAGAATCAGACTCAATTTTTCAGTCGATCCTAAGACTATGAATCGCGTTCTGAACTATTATAGAAGGGTTTATCTGGAAGACAACTCTGTCTTTACTCTTCTTGCGTTGATAATAGTTACATGACTTGAGTAAATTATAAACACACTTTAATTAATAGTAAACTTTCATTCATTCATTAAATTTAGTAATATAAAATAGTTATTACACCCTACTATATGAATATAATTCCAAAACTTTTCTCCCAAGAACAAAGACGATAAAGGAAAAAAGTAATGTTTGGCTTGCGCTCTGCTCGCAAGATTGGGAAAAAGAGGCTAGCCTGAGCAGAAATGTCTTGCTAGACGTGAAAGGAAAAAAGTGATGTCTGTCTTGCTCTCTATATCGCTAGACGGGAAAAGGGACGGATGCTAGCCTGAGCATAAATGATTGACTAGACGTCAAAGAAAAAGTGATGTCTGGCTTGCGCTCTAGCTCGCTAAAGCGCAAGCCATCAGAGTCTCCACTCCCATGCCCTAAGACTGGCATCTTTTGGTTCAACCTTATAGTAAGAATCAGACTCAATTTTTCAATCGATCCTAAGACTACGAATCTCATTCTGAACTATTATAGAAAAGTTTATCTGGAAGACTACTCTGTCTTTACTCTTCTTATGTTGATAATAGTTCCAGGATTTGAGTAAATTATAAACACACTTTAATTAATAGTAAACTTTCCTTCATTCATTAATTTCAATAATACAAAATAGTTATTACACCCTATTGTATGAATATAATTCCAACACTTTTCTCCCAAGAACAGAGACGATAAAGGAAAAAAATAATGTTTGGTTTGCACTCTAGCTCGCAAGATGAGGAAAAAGAGGCTAGCCTGAGCAATGTCTTGCTAGACGTGAAAGGAAAAAAGTGATGTTTGTCTTGCTCTCTATATTGCTAGACGGGAAAAGGGAAGGATGCTAGCCTGAGCAGAAATGCCTGACTGGACGTCAAATAAAAAATGATGTTTGGTTTGCGCTCTAGCTCGCTAAACGGGAAAAGAGAGGCTAGCCTGAGCAAAAATGTCTAGCTAGACGTCAATGGAAAAAATGATGTATGGCTTACACTCTAGCTTTGCAGACGAAAAGTAAACTCAGTTTGAAGTAGGTCCACCCAAACAGACCTCCCAGACCAATACATAAAGGACTCATAAGGCTACGAAAAGATTCCATGGACCGACCTCCTTAAAAGGGGGCAACCCACTAAAAAATAATAGAGGTACCTCACAACCTAGGTAGACATGCATTATTACTTAAAATATTCATGTAACAGGAATATTGAAAGATCAAAGCTTTATTCAGAACAAGTTAGAACTCGACAAATAGTAAAGCTTTAGTTACTTAAGGCTCAATCAAAGTTTGAGACCGATGGTCAAGTCAAGTTAAAGGTTATTTGATACTATTCATGTGGATTCCGTAAATATTGCATTCCAAAACGAGACAGTTCAAAACAATTGAGATTTTTTTGGAGATTGGATACAGTTACTTAGTCATGATCTAGCATGTACAGAATGAAAACTTCATTCTCGATTCTACGAGAATTTTTATGAAAGTCTTTTATTTACTTCTCTTCGATGAAAGTTTTATTTTTCCAGAATGTATCCTAATTTTTTGCCTAATTCATCTTCTGATGATTGATTCAACCTCTGATAAAAAAGATATACCTTGGTTATATTTCATCTCTTCAACAAGTTTAGTAATGGGCTGATAAAAGCAAGAAAATAGACAGAGTCATTGAAGAAAACATGTTATCATTCAAAGAAATATTGCAAATACAAAAGAAAAATAAGATAAAAGCTCTGGACTTGCTGACGACAGCCTAAGAAAACTCTAGCGGCGGGGGACGAGCCTACTCAGTTTGACCAAAGGGTAAATGAGACTCCTAGGCATTTGGATCGACCGGAGTATCTTTCGAGCTAGAAGATCGGGGACAACAAAAGTGGAAGGCAAGAAATTCTCAAAACGAGCCATATCTGGACTCTAAGGACGAGGTGAAGGATGAGCCTCGAGGATCTCATCTCAGGAGCTGTCATAGCCTAGAGAAAACTCTAGGAGTTGGGCATCCTTGAACTTAGGGGACTCTCTATATTCCTCCATACCCTTTGCATGGCTTTTAGACCATCAATCCGATCTCTCCTACAAAGTGGCCTTCGCCAAGCTCAGTTGCTGAACAATCTCCCTCTCCTGACTTTAAGCATGACCTCTCCTCCTGAGGTTGCAACTTCACTTATAGGGTGTTCTCCTATTGTCGAAGGCTTTTGATAATCTTATCATGATCAGTTATTTGGGCCACTAGATCTTGACGAATTTATTGAGCCTGAGAGACCTTAGCCCGCCTAAGAGACGTCATCCCTAGCCCGAGCCAACTCTTCCTCGAAACCTGCCAACATCACCGCAATAACATGGAGCTCTTGGATCTCCCCATTAGTTGTTCATTAACTTGATGAAGGAAATTAAAAATCTAGGCCATGTCTATAAGTTCGGCCTTGTACTTCGAAGTGGCCTCAACTGCCACAAGCACTGTAAACCTACAATGACCAAAATGTACTAACATCACATCATAGTAGGCAAGAAATTGGTTAGGATGGTTGGCATGACACTTTAGGAACCGCATGGTCAATACTTTTCCATGATAGACCCAGCTCAGAAAAATGCAAGCTTCTTGAGAAGACTCATGATGGTCTTCGAAGAAAAAGCAGGAGTAAAGAACAAAGGGAGAGGTGGTAGCATCCCTGACATTTCCCGCGGTAAGGTAGAAGGAGGCCCAGAGAGGACTTTACCCTTCTTTGACTTCCCTAGCTTTTTGGATTAAATGGCCTCCAACCATTTCTGCAGGAAATAAAGCAAAGACAATAAGACCGAGAACAAAAAAGAGGCAAAATTAAACATAGAAAGTGTATCGTACGATTTAAGTAAGGGGACTCGGGAGTACTAGGATTGAGACTCTTTGAGCTTAAGCCTACTGAACGGGATTTGTCAGGAATCCCAGTTGTGAAATCCACCTGCAGAGGATATAGATACAATCCAGCCTAGAACAAGAGCTTGGATGATGATAAGAAAGTAAAGGAACATTGGTTCGTAGGGATCTCGACAAGATTAAGGATCCGAGCCTTAAAATGGGCATAAAGTTCTTTCGATTTTTGCCCCCCCCCCCCCCCCCCAGCGCCCAAAAAGGAAAAAAAGTTTTAACTCTAGAATTAAGCACGAGCATGCCTTCTCCTTCTAAGCCATGACCTCACCTGCAATCCCAAAGACCTGAGGCGTTGAATTCATAAACTCTGAATCCCCAAGAAAAGACTCCCAAAATATTGAGATCACGAACTGACAATCTTTCCACTCTTTATACGTAGTGAGGACTCCGTTCACAAGTCCCTTCACACCTCTGATCCTACCACTAATGTAGTACTAGCCTAGTTCCCGAGAAAGAGCCCCATCACCCCACCAAGATCCTCCAAGAATTTGGTTGGATTTGGGCTAGAGTTATCCCTATTGAAGAAAATCATTTCCTAAGGAAGGGATGCAGTGGGAGCCACAACCCACCATCCAGAGTTGCCGAGTGCAGTCTGGTTCCTCAATGTCGTGGGGCACTAATCCTTTCACTCGCCTCCGGTTGTCGTAAGTGGTTGGAATTCAGGAGATGGTATTTATTTTGGATGGCGACTAGGTCGTCCTCAATTAAGGAAGATGGATAATCATCAGCCCCTTCTACGGTCGGAACCCCCACTTGGGTTTGCACGATATTGAGGGTCAACATGGGAACCGGTAGCCTCGATCGGCGAGTTTGAATCCATATGGCTGGTTAAACTCTCTGAATCCCCCAAAGAAGATGAAAAACACAAAAAAATTAGGAAAAATAGAAAGGGAAAAATGAAGGAGAAAGGACTTACCACACAAGATTCAGTAACGCGCGAAGAAATTACTAACAAACCAAAATGCCGACAAACTCAAAGTATGGTACTTAGCATCCGAAAGAGAGGGAGATGTGGGCCACGTCATGGATGCAGAAGAAAAGATTCAGAGGGAGTTCTCATGATGAAAAGCCTCCTTGGAAAAATAAAACTTCTGATTCTGCCGAAAGAATGGATCGGGGTAAAAAAGAAAGTTGTTAAGAGGCTCGCCTCTCTTAGATAGGAAAAAGTGGGAGATGTGAAGAAGAAACCCACTCATTTATAGGACTCGGAGCGAGTAACGACCGAGACCGTTGAAGCAATCCAACGTACCAAGAAGCCACTAGTTCACGAACTGGCGGGACAAGCTGAGGAAACCAAACGTCACCCATGCACTCGTTGATGTGACAGGTGATGCTTAGGTAGCAGGAGTCATGCCGTCCACACCCCTCCATTACAAGCCATCATTACCACTACTCCCGAGAGACGGTAAATTTCAAATTTCGACAAATACGGCAACACACACGCCAAGAATATTATCTCGGAAGGTATTTGGTTCTCCAAGACAATCATCAAAGAACTACAACAGGATAGAGTTACACCTATATGAATTGCTTGAAGTAACAAAGCTCTTAACAGTTTGACACATTCTCGGGAAAGGGCATAAAAGCCTTCAGACCCGGACGAGCAATACCCGCACAAAATCCTTGACTAGGGGCAACTGTTATGGTTATTTCCTGGAGACCGATAAAAGTAGGACACAGGCTGTTATAGGTATTTCTTAGAGACCAATAAAAGTAGAACACGTGTCTAAAGTCGAGTAGGTCAGGTGCCCTACTCGACTTGACCTCACCGACCCAAGATAAGGGCAGGTCAGGCAGGATAGAGCTCATAAAGAGCAAGGAATACTTGCCAGAGATCTGAAAGTTTGGATAATCATCTAAAGCCAGTACCATCATTACACGCCGAAAGTAAGAGTCAAGATGGCACCTTCCTATTCGTCCCCTGATTCAAGTGTCTAATCGCCGCCTCTTATGTCAGACATGTCTCTTTCAAGTCATCTCGACTTTTATGTCAACTTAAAGGAGAAGAGCATTAAAAGTCACATCCAACTCATCATATCAATAAAAAACCACCACATCACTGAGACCTTTTCGGCACGCTTCCTCCTCTACGTCTTCAGGTATACATATCTCCACCTACTCTAGAAGAAGGTAAAAAACTCTCCCCTTAGGAAAAATCTGCCAATTTTTTACCATGATACTGACTTGTGCATCAAAGACCCTTAGGCGAGGAACCCCCCCCCCCCCCCCCG
>QANY01009435.1:602014-648133 GCA_003255025.1 Datisca glomerata
CCCCCCCCCCCCCCGATTCTCCTCGTTCTTAGGGTTTTTTTGTTTATGTTTTACAGATTTTAAGGCTGATAGAATTTGTAATCGTCAAGGGGAGAGCACGTGTATTGTTGAGAGATTTCAGGCTTCAACATTATCTATATACATACACATAATGTATGTGTGTGTGTGTTTGTTGTGTGTGCACGCGAGCGTGTGTGTGTGTGTGTGAATATATATATATGAAAATTTTAAACATTTGAATATTTTTAAGAATGTTATCGAGCGTGTGTGTGTGTGTGAATATATATATATATATATATATATGAAAATTTTAAACATTTGAATATTTTTAAAATTTTTAAACATTTGAACAAAATTCTCCTTCTGACTTTCTAACCCGTGAATATTTGCAGGGACAAAAATCAGATGAGTAATCGAGGCAGAGGCTGTAGCTCTCGTGGGCGCGGTAAAGGTAGAATAAATCTGCACTATCTGAATGATGGGATATTTTGGCCATTTGAATTCCCAAGCTTGCAAGAGGTTACTCAAAAGAGTACTGAAGAAGTCCTCTTGACACCAGAACAGTATATCCCTAACAGTTTATATGACCAAATAATCCTCATCATTGAGTCTGATGAAGAAAAATGGATGAAAGATCCATGGGAGATAAAGAATCGTTATCCCTCCACACAACAGTATCCAACCAGATTTCATCTCTATAGATACATCTATGAAGCTATAGTAGTTCAATCTGGGAGCATGAAAATCAGACATACATTCCATGACTCGAACCGAAATACCAGCCATATTACTTTCATTAAGGCTGTAATCTGCAATTTCATCTCCATCAATCAATTGGGGTCTTCATCCCTATATAACCAGAACTTTGGAGATACATCAAAAAACCGTAAAATACAACTATTAGGATTACATGGAATCCTCTACCAATACGTTTTATTATCAAAATCTTATACATAACCATACGTGGTTTATCCGTATATGTCCCGAAGTCTTAAACACAAGCCTACCAAATTGGTTTCTCCAATGGTGGGATAAATTTGGAATAACTTTTGAGACTTTACCTGAAGTAATCCAAACTGAATATAGGGAGTGGCTTCTCCAATGGTGGGATAAATTTGGAATAACTTTCAAGACTTTACCCGAAGTAATCCAAACTGAATTTAGGGAATGACATTCTCAATATTCCCTACTAAATAAAAATATTACCAAATCCAAATCATTATTTCATTTTATTATCCGGTTTAATATCCTATGGATTTGAAAATGGGATCTCAAGTGTGACTACTAGAATGGGATACATGTCCTTAAACGTATTTTCTTCACTAAATGGTGGGACAAAGGTATGAATCCCTACTTAACCGAATTAATTAAAATTGTTAACAGCCATACACAAGCCTGCTATGAAGCAGTACCTAAGGTTGTACCAACACCCATGGGTAATCCATTCTTAAATGCCCAAAATCTCATCAAATAACAATTTTCTCACATCAGTGAAAAAGACTTGGCCGTTAAAATGATGGACTTCGTAAAAAACCAGTTCCTTCATGTTTTTGGATCTGACCACTCTTCCATGAGCACATCCAGCTCTCACCCAAGTCCACAAACCCCAAATCTACCCACAACAGATCTTAGCCTTGACCTCATTCAACATAATACTTTCAGCATCCTTGCCGGTGAAAGTCAAGATCCCAATGATGACCTGCCAAATCTACCTACAGAAGCAGACCCACCAGAGCTTACCATTGTTGACTTTTGGAAGTCCTTGACTTCCATTATTTCAGAGCAGATTGACAAAGACAACAAAAGAAAAGGCAAGTCGATCTAATCTGCCTCGTTATCCGACAAGTAACATTATCAACAAAGACCAATAATTCAGACAGTTGTCACTCCACAACAGAAGCAGACAAATCTACTTTTACAATAGTAGATTCCCACTTTGTGCAGATAAGGCTGGACGATTGCCATTCATCAACGCATATTATGTAATAATTACGTTCAATAATTATGATGTACCATAGTTACTTTATTTGTACCTTAGTTACTTTACTTTACTCTAGTTATGTTTTGTAAACTATAAAAGGGTGATTCACCCTTGTTGAGGATTATCGTATATTTTATCGTGTGTTTTCCCATTAGCTTGTATTAGGAAGCTCATGTGTTGCGCAATCAATAAATTTTCTCCTTTTCCCTTACACTCCCTCTCTCTAACCTCTCTCTATACTCATCTTTCCTCCATTACATTCCTGCTCACAACTTTCAAGTAATTAACGTTGTTGTTCTCAGGAGTTCCAGTGCTATCAAACCGTAAGTTTTGTTTTAATTTAAACAGTAGTTGTTTATGAGACCATGTGAGTACTAATGTGAATTGCATATAACCATTACTATAAGCTCTACTAGTCATGATCATGTTGCTAACTCGAAGGCACTTAATGTGTAACTATTAAGGATGAGGAAGCACTCACTGTAGACTACATTAAGTTCAGGAAACAATCAATGAACACTGATGGGACGTCACCCAAGTCACGTCTGGGTAAGGTCCGTTGAGCAGAGATTGCGTTAGGACCGTTGACCCCTCTAAAACGTTGACAGACATGCTCAGTGTGAGTTATTTTGTTACCTGAATTGACTGTACCTATAGTGGTTAGCCCCCTCACTTGATGGATGTGCGTTGGTTAGCCGTAAGTTGGTGTGTATGTGTGTGTGTGTGTGTGTGTCTATATATATATATGACTTCTAAAGTGTCTAACATTTAAACTATATAGCGTATGTATGGTCTATCTCTCTAATATTGTCCGGTTACTAATAATTTGGTGAGAGAGAGGTAGAGAGTGAAAAATGTGATTACTAATAAATAGCTAGAGAGATAGAAACATATATATATAGAGAGAGAGGGGGGGAGCGAGGGGGGAGGGAGAGAGATTTAATGGATATAAATAGAGAAAGAGAAAAAAATAGGGATGATGAAATATTTAGATAAAATTAGACAGAGAGAGAGATTTAATGGATATAAATAGAGAGAAAAATATAGAGAATGAGATGTTTAAATAAATAATATCAGGGTCCAACTAGTAACTAACTAAAAGAGAAAACTATTTAATCTAACGAAGTACTATATTTGATGTTTTTAAAGGTTGTAGACAAAATTGAATTTAAAATTGGAAAGCTGTCTAAACAATATCATTTTTATGCTATAATATGATTATTCTTACCAAAACCCTTTGTACTAAAAGACAACTAAAAAAGCTGAAAAAATAAGGTTAAAATGTAAAATACGCCCCTGCACTTTTACTAAATTGTAAACTATACCTCTAATTTTTTTTCATATTTTGATACCCCTACACTTTAATTAAACTGTAAAATATACTCATCAGTAACGTTTTTTGGTTAAATCTAACAAAAAATTAACACTTCGTCCATTTTCCTCTATTTCCGTCCATTTCCTTCGTTATTTCCTTCAATTTCTATTATTTCCGTCCATTTACCTACACTACTTTACTCCTATAACTAACTCTCTTCTTTCCCCTCATTTTTAAGCTCTCATTTCAATTTCAACATATTTTCCAAATCTAGTTTCTCACCTGAAAGAAGGAAATATGCTTCATTAATAAATTTTTTTTACAATATGTTCATATGTTAAAAAACCTGCTTAATTTTGTACCCAAAAAATGACTCTGAAAATCTGCTTATTTCCTATTGTAAAAACTGCTTAACAAAAAAATTGCACCTAAAAATGACTTTCATATATTCATTATCACATAAATTCACAAAATATACAGATATAACCAAAATAGCCATCATCTCATACATATATTCATAAAAATAGTTAGCATCTCAGACTTAAATTCACAAAATAGTTAGTATCTCATACACAAATTCACAAAATAGCCAGCATACCATCAATCACAGCCAATACCACATATTTCTACTTATGTTCCTTTTTCTTCCTAGGACTACATGTTGGAGTTGATTTCTTCTAGGAAGTTGGACAACACTTGACGTTTCCTGAGATCCATACACAACTGTTGACGATCCTTGAGATCCTATCACATCAGTCGTAACTCATCAAAACTATCCAATAAGATGATTATTAAATAGTAAAAAACTAATAATAAATGTAAATGATAGATTTTAACAATACGTACTGGTAATTTTGTCCTCGTTGTAGCAGTCGATTGTTCTCCAACACTCTGAGATTGGTGCATACTAGTAGTAACCTAAACAAAATTCAATAAAATTACATTACAATTATTTAATAATATTATATTAAAATACGTACAGTCTTCTTTCGAATCTTCATTTTCGGGTTGGGAGGTTGCTTGCATGTTCTATTGTTATGCCCCCATGCTTGACAATTGGCACATCTATGTGAAATGCCCTTATAACTACCTTGATAAGTAGATGCATCATCCCCTTCTACACTTTTTCGAGCCTTTTTAGGTCTACCGGGTTTGGGTCTTACTGTTGGTGGTGTAACAGTATCAAAAGTTGATTTAGGCCATTGTTCATAACTAGGGGCTGGCGTTATGTAGTGGCGGTATGTTTTCAAGAATGTGTCTCTGCTATAGATAGGATCAACATAATCATCCACCTTCTCCCTATTCTCCATAATACATAATGCGACATGACTACAAGATATGCCCGTAAGTTCCCAACTCCTACAACCACATTTCCTATTTCTCAAATCCACATAAAATTTTGCACCCCACATGTGCTCCACCTCATACAGTCCATCTCTTCCTCTGTATGCAATGCAGCTCATTGCATCTTCCTTAGCCTCATTTACCTTCTTTTGAATCCTAGGACAAATGGACACATTTAATTTTCTCATTCCATCCATTTTTTCTTGAAACCTCTTCATAAGAATTCTTTTTATCATCTCCATTATTGTTAGGATGGGCTTGTCCCTTGCTTCCAATATCATCTTGTTAAAAACTTCAGCCACGTTATTACATAACATGTCACTTTTGGCTCCATAATCAAATGCATGTTTAGACCCAGTATCTGTTTTCTTTCCTGATAGCCATGTGTAAGCCTTGACATTCAACTCTTTAATTCTCTCCATATACATGTCAAAGTTTGAACGGATAGTTGCCCTGCCAGCATTCCATAAAAGGCCCTTGAGTGCCTTCCCTTTGAATTTTTTTGCATAATTGGCATATAAATGTCTAACACAATCCCTATGATTGGCTCTAGGCATTAACGCCTTTACAATTTCACGTAAACCCTACAAACAAATTAATTAAAACAAATTAAAAACGAATACAAGTATCCACATAAATGCTTAAATAACTTGTAAAAAATTATAGAAGTATTAGTACCTTAGTTTTGTCTGACATTATAGTCTAACCACCCTCAGGCTCACTAAAATCCTCCAACACTTCACTAGACCTACTATCATTATCATCGTCTTCCTCAATAACATGTTCATTTAATTCAGTATGTGGGGATGCATGTGCAAGTGCAGGTGCAGGTGGAGATGCAATACTAGATGCAGGTATACTACATTCACCTTGACTTTCAATAAACTTATTCACTGCATGTGACACATAAACTTGCAGCAATTCATGACCAAATAACTCAAGTTGGGAGAACACTTCATGTATATTAGCATCAGAACACATAGGCTTTAACATGCTTAAGTCCTCATGTGGAAACTTATAACTATACCCTAGTATATTACAATATCCTATTTCTTTCACTATACCTTTAATTCTAGATATGGATAATAAATCAGGATTAATATTATGAAATTTACATAGATCACCGTTCTTATATGTTATATTCAGAACATACTCAAACGTACCATCACAATAAATCTCTAGTGTTATGTCGTTCATTTCCACAATACTTGCTGTACTTTTCACTTGTAGTAACAAAACATAGGATTTATGGATAAACAATACCCGAATAACAAAACACAGCCAAAAACAAAACAACTTTACAGAAGAAAAGAAAACAAAGCCAACCAAAACAACTTTATAGAACAAATAAAACTTTACAAAACAAAAATAAAGCCAGCCAAAACATCTTATATAACAAAACAAAGCCAAAAATAGAACCATAACAGTACAGAACCCCATAACTGTATAACCCCATAACAAGCCAAATCTGTCCATAACCCCATAACTCATAACAAACCAGTACATAACCCCATTAACAAATAATCCCATAACCAGCCAACGAGAACATAAATTGAGCCAAGAAACCCAACGAGAACATAAATCGAGCCATGAAAATCAATGAGAACATAAATCAAGCGAATCCAGAACAAAAATCAACGAACCCATATTAGAAACCAACAAGAACATAAATCGAGCCATAGATGTCAATTATCGTCGAAATAGAAAACAGAAATAAAAAAAAATCCAAATTGGAATGAAAAATTTGAATAATCAAAATAGAGTACATACCTGGAAGAATTCTTCAAGAAATTTTGAGCTTTTGACCCCTAAATCTGGCCAAGAAATCGAACCTTAGCCCTAGCCCTCTGTCGTGTGATGAACCCTTTCCCCCCTCCCCTGTAATTTTCATTTTAGTTTTAAAGTTATTTTTTCGAAATATCTAACAGAATGATATATTTTACAGTTTAATTAAAGTATAAGGATCTAAAAATATAAAAAAATTAGAGGTATAATTTATAATTTAATAAAAGTGCAAGGATGTATTTTATATTTTAATAAAAAAATAATTGAAGTTGCGTTTTCTCATCGGCATTAGTGCCGTGCCGCTCTCATTTAGTCCATCGCAACGAGCTCAACGGCCCAAATGAAATAAACGTAACTCCTCAACTTAAATTTGCAACATGAGAGAATCCATCCTATATAGGTAAACTACAACATCTAGAACATCAAGTACGTGATGAAGGTTTAACGATATCTATTAAGAAACGCGAGTGAAGTAATTTAAAATACTTTTCAATGTAACAATTTAGTTTATAACTGCGTACTAGAGTCACTAGACCAATGGTTTCAAAACATCATGAAAACTTCATTAATTAATTATACTCTCTAGACCGTAATTAGTATGTTCATATACAATATGAAAGTGACTTTCCGGTTTCCATTTCCCAAGTAGTAGATCTGCATTTGGAGAGTTGTCAATCCTCCTAACAATGATAGATTAGTCAAATATGACTTGTAAAATTTCGTACGTTCATACACTTTGCATCTATAATAGTCTGTGTATCTTTGTAAGTGTGTGTGTGGGGGNTGGGGTGGGAGAAATTTAGGAGAATTGCTTAAAATCTTGGAGATTCTGTTTATACAGAGAAACGCTTCTATAAAATTAAAGTTCTGTCAAGCAATCGAACATAAGTGATAGAATTGTAGAAATAGACCACAAGGGTTCATATCTTCAACAATAAAGGATAAACAGAATTAAGCTTCCAACTTCTTAACAGCAAAAAACTTCTAGTGACCATACTTCTGAAACTCCCACTCACTGTTATCTGCAGAAACATGAGACAATTTGGAGAAATGAGAATAATTTCATACCAAACTGAAAGAAACACCCCAGAAGTGCGGGAGGGGGTGAAGGAAGGTGGTGATTTAGAAACCATACCCAGTGGACAAACTTGGCGCGTCTTGAGCCATCGGCTGATACAGTGAAAGTGAAATGCATGGTTGCATACCCCTACAAATGTAAGAAGCCTCCTTTCAGTATAGGAGTATACTCTCTGTTTGAAGTGTAAGCATGCTAACGAACGATAAATTTAGAACATAAATAGTTCTGAAGGTAAGAATGATCAGGATTGCATGCAAGAGTTTAGAAGACACTATTAAAGCATTCCTAGAAGAGATCGAAGAATATGAGAGATATAAAAACCCAATATTATCAAGAAATTGACCAACAAAACGAGTTTATATTCCTTGTGCAGTTCGATGAATATCATATCATATTGGGTACAGACTTATTAATACCAATTCTAGGGGACACAAAGTAACTTAAGGAAATAACATATCAGATTTTAAATCCAACCAAATACGTAGAATCATCATCAGATATAAAACCCTTGTGGCTAGTGCAAATAAAGATAGTGGCGATCTTCCAAATAACATACAAATATATCCATGATGAATGGTATTTTGCGGAAAACTCGGCTTATTTCTTTTTAAGTGTTGAGAAACAACTCCCTTACAATGGAGAAGAAACTATATTAATTTATCTGGACCCTTAGACAAGGGCATCTATCAGGGTTAGTAGAGAAAGAAAATTTCCTATCACTGCCTCACAAGGATTTCACAACATCACTATATAAAAAACCACAGGACAAGATGAAAAGTTCAGACTAAATTTCAGTATAATATGAAATACAAACTCATGACCTCAGACCTATTCCACATAGTGGCGTCCCAAAACGAAAATTGGGTCTCAGAAACAGAAACATACCCCAAGCAACTGTACATTCCTCACTAGTAGCGCTTGCCTGGTTGGCTTGACACTCGATGCCTATACACAAAACCCGAAATCCATAAAATAAAAATCATCGAGCGAACAGACCAAATTGAATAACATTAGCAATCAAAAGGAAAAAATAAACTCACAGAGATCCATGATGTGGTTTCTGCAGATTGCACAGTTATCAACAACAATATCTGCGCACAAAATCGAAATCTCTCTTTACTACAAAATCAGCTACCAAGATCCTCACAATTTCGACAAAAAATAATATAGTTACGTACACAATCCCAATCACAATAAAAAAGTACTAGATAATCAAGAAACTAGAATTAGGGTTTAGAAAATACCCCAAGCCCAGAGAGCCACGGCGTTCCACTTCTTGATCTCGAATCGCTTGGGTTTCTTTGAAGATGAAGGACCAGCGCTGCTGGTAGCCTCGCCTACGGGAATCATCGGGACGTCAGAGTCCAAGGTAGCCATGAGAAGATTTTCTAGGGCGGATTTTTTATCTCTCAGGTCCTTCTCAGAGAGGAAAATTAATAGAAACTTGGAAGTCACAGAGAAAATAATGCAAATTAAGAAGCAAGAGGTAAGATATGTAGGCCTGGCCCGTGAGTCCCTTTCTAAAGTTGGGTCTCCACCCACCAAATAACTGCAGAATTGTCAATATTTTTTAATTCTTTAGATTTTCGTTAACTTTTACTTTTTTTTAAGTTATAACATTTTTTAATAGAACATGTTTACCCTTATAATAAAAAAAATATTTTATTTTTTAATAATTTTATTAAATATTTTTTTAAAAGATTATAACATAATCGGGTATTTATAATCCATGTCCCTTAATTTAAGGTATATGCACAAGTAAATACGTATTGGTATCTTTTTAATATAATATGTTTCTTAAATCATTTTTTAATTTAATATTAAGTCATTTTGAAGGAAAATATAATTTTCTTTTATTTTTATAGCTAACTAATATTTAAATACATATCTAAAGGTGTCTGCATTTAATATTGATATATTATATACCGAAAGTATTATCTTGAAATATTTGAAATTTTTATGTTTTTTTTAATTTATTGACTTTTATAGAAATTCTGTAAATTAATATCTGAAATTTTTTATGATCCTTGATTAATGTTTGTTTATATTTAATGTAATTACATTTAATAATCCTATTTTATTCATATTTTATATAAAATAGTCAATATTTAATGAATTTTTAAAATTTTAAAATCATAGATTTCACTAATTTTTTCTTTTATCCCTATATTATGGTTTGAAATATTTTGAATCAGTAATTGCCCTATTTTTAGATTTTTATTATTTTTAAACAATTTTCATATTTTTCCTATATGTCTCTCATAAAAGATTACATGAAAGTTTTAATTCTTTTCTTATTTATGAAAGTTCTTCATTTTCAAAGGATTTTGATATTTGTTACCGTATTTATTAGTTTTACTATTTTATGTTATGAATATGCATGTTAATACATAATTTTACATGTATATTCATGATAATTGATACACGGTCAGAGATAATATTTTCATAATTTGAAAAGGTATAATCAAAATAAATACTCATTAACACCGATAGTATATATAAGTAATACATAAAGACATAATGTTAATGTTAATGCATAATTGTAGAAAAATAAAACTTACATATTTAAAAAGTACAATTCTTGTAAATATGCACTGGTAATAAAATAAAGTCATGTTAGTTACATAATAATTAATTAGTTATATGTAAATAGAACAAACTTATAGAAACTCAAATGATTATTTACATTACATCAAAAAAATTATTTACACGTTGATATTTATTGAGAATAAAATCAATTTACAAAGAGTAGAACTAGTTTATAAAATACATATCCAATTTACATATTATTAAACAACTATTTATACATGTACATATAGATTCTAATTGGTGTCATTTTTTTAGATTGCTAAGTTCATTTGACGACTCTCCCATCTGTTTTCCATTTCTCATTTTGTAAAAAAAAAACATGCATTAACAATTCTTTCTTTTCCAGATTCAAGAATATACAGCCTAAAATTTGGGTTGTAAATTATAATTAACATGAAGACATTTTAACCATGTAAATATGTATGCAAATGATATCATTTTATACTCAACAAGTGAATTTTTTAGAAAGACAGATAGATATTTGAGTAGATTTATTAAGATTTGAACTTGGAGAGACAAATTTTTGGTTTCTTACAGAGACCTTTTAGAATTAGTAATATTTGCTAATAAATCTCATTACATAAATAATGAGATTAATTAGTAGAGATGACTTTTTAAAATTTATTTTTAAATTCTTTATTTGTTGGAATTGTCTATTGATGATTTCAAATGTATGATGAATGATATTTATGATATAGAAATTACAAAAATCTGAAAATTTAAACAAATTTGACAAAGATCTAATATTTTCAAAAACTTGATGAAAATTTAATTATGTACTATAACTATGCTAGTAGCCTAAAACTCACAAATAACTACATCAATGCCAAGAAAGCTCCCTTGGACGAGTTATACCATATGGTAAGACTCGCATCTTAATTCTCGTCCATGAAAGCTCTCTCTCTCTCACCCAAACAGCAGAAAGCTTCTCGAAGCCTCTCTCTCGCCCCCTAACCTTCGTTCTAGAAGTGTTAGTTCATTCTCAGATTTGGTTCTTAATCCTGAATCTTAGGTATATTTTCGTTCTCAATATAAAGATTTATGTCTCCAAGAAAATTGGTTGGTGAGAAAACTGATTTCAGAAAGGACAGCTAATCCTATCATGTTGGTTTCAATCTTGAGGAAGAGTTAAGGTATAGAAGAAGGGTTGGAAGTCAAGGTTATGGATAATAATCTCTTCTTATTAAAATTCAGTTTTAAGAAGGAAATGACAATTGAAGAAAGAGGTGTAAAAAACTAACTAAAATCAAACATTGATCATCTAAACTAACTAAAATCAACAGGTGTAAAAAACAAAAACAAAAATAGGGAACAAATCTATAAGTTTATGGTAAAATCTGTCAAAATTTTAAATTTATGTCAATATTTTCAAAAAATCAGAATTTTTATAGATGATGTAACATAAGTTTCATTTCTGTATTACTTATTTGCTTAAAATACGGGATTTAAAAAACTGATATTGACGTTAAATTGAATCCAAAAATTAAATTTCAACCTGTAACACACTCAATTAACTCTCTCAAACTCCAAAACTCACATTTGAAAAAAAAAGCCAAACTCCACAATGAAGAAAAAACCATACATATATAACCAACATCAACAACAATCAATCAATAAATATTTACAGGGTAATTATCAAATATCTAGTTACGCTAACATGAATGAAATTATTATCAACATCAACAATCAATATATGTTTACAGACATACATCAACATTAACATTGATGAAACCACTATTTACACTAACAATAAAATTTTACACACATACAAATAACGATTACTAATATCTTACATTGACGTTCACTATTAACACCAACAATCAATAATTTTTTACACGTAACAAAATTATTATCAATATCTAATTAAATTGACATGGATATAACCATTATCAATACCAACAATCAATAAGCGTTTACACTAGTAATGACAATTAAAAATATTAATTTTGAGAATGAATATTAATTTAAGAACAAAAAATGATTATCAAAATTAATCAAGATCAAACAAGTTTGAAAATTTTCAGAAAACAAGGAACAATCTATAAGTTTTCGAAAAAAATAGAATGTTTTATTCCTAAAATTATAACTAAGGTATAGAATTAAAATTAAAATATTTTTTTACTTAAATATAAAAGTAAGAAGTTACCTTAATTATAGGGATATGAAAAAAATCAACATAAAAATTAATTGTGAAAAAGTTATCACCAATTTCAAAAAGGATAAATAAGTTTAATATAAATAATTAAAAGTGAAAAAGTTTATATTGACAGAATTCAAAATAATTAGAAAACTTGCCAAAAATCTGATAGATGGTGTCAAATTTATTATTCACTGTATCTTTTGTTAAAAATTTCACATATATTATTTAGGTCTACATCACACACTGATACAACGAAGTTAACAGAAATTATAAGATGATTTATAATGAGAATAACTAAATGTGCACAATATTGAAAGCCCATGGGAAAAGTAATTTAATTTTAAATTACAAGAATCACGTAAAACTATAGTTTTCAATTCTATTTTGGTAGTCGTTTTGCTTTGTTAAACAAGCAGCACATTTGAATATTTCTTTATTCTCTTTCAGATAAAATTTGAGACATCTAAATGATACTAAAAAATAATATTAAAAATAATTTTTTTAAGCACCATACTGAATAACATAAATATTATATCAAATTTGGTTCAAATGAGAGAAACTATACAAATAAGGTATTTCAATATACAATAGAAAGATATATTTGTACATTTTTAACAAAACAACCCTAATTAATATTATATATATAACGTGCAAGGCATATTTTTTTTGTGATGGTCTCATGATATTTAATTATAGACTGTGATTGATCGTCATTTAATTCAAACTCAAATATAAATTTAAATTTGTAAATATTGAAATTAGTAAATTATCACTTATTTTATAAGAAAGAAGAAATGAATATTCTTAAATTTTTTATGTAGTTGATAAATCAGCAATATGAAACTAGAATTATCATGTGCAATGTATGTATATTTCTACTATAGGGGGAAGGAGGAGCTTCAAACTTGAGATGAGAGAGAAAGAGAGACAAAGCAAGAGAGAAGATAAGTCGATGATGAGCTTCAAACTGAGTTATGGTTGTTTTTTTTCTTATTATTCGGTATTTTTTTGTTGAGTAGAAATCATACGCACAAACTTTCTCCGATTGTCAGTTTATACTCATGAAATTTAAAATGAACAATTTTATTTTATGAACTTTTAAGATAGATAAATTTACAACACTTGATTTATCTTTATTAGGACCCAACTTGAAGGTGAAGATGCTGATGTAGATGGCAATGACAGAACTATGAAGGTGTTGAAGAAGAAGCTCATGAAGGAGCGGCAATCTTACAAAAATCAATGTGCGAAAAAATTGCACAAGAATATTTTTATGGAGATGACTTGTAATTATGCAAAATCACACCGAAATCCCTTCAACATTCGATGACAGCGAGGAGGTTGATTTCTTTGTTACTTTCTAGGTCAAATCTCTTTTTCAGGGTGTTCTTCAAGTAAAGAACGTAATTTCTGGGTAATGGTCTTTAATTTTTTTATCTGCAATTTCTGGGCAATGGACTTTTCTCTACTCTGTTATTAGGGTGATGTTCTGTAATTTCTTATTTCTTCTAACTCAAATCTACGAAAAAGAGAAGAAATTTCTTATTTTCAGATCTGATTTCTGTAATTTATGGGCGTTTTCCCTGAGTCTGGATGAATCTGTGTGATGGTTCGTAATGGATATATTGAATTTGTGTAATGAGTGTTAAGTTATTTTGTGTAATGGTTCTATTGAATCTGTGTAATGGGTATTAAGTTGTTTTGTGTAATGGCCGAGAATTCATTCTGTTATGCCGAGAATTCACATAGAATTCATACACAAAAAGTTTTGCTTCTTTTAATCCACATTTTGACCATGAGGATGGAAATTAGTTTAGAAATAAAACTCGAAAACATGATAGAGATCAAGAACCAAGTGTCATAACAATGCGCATTTGGTATATTTTGTATTTTGTTCAATGGAGCAGCAAACATACCTTTTTGTGGCTACAACTCCAATTTTTTTTAAAAATGTATGAACATTAGCGGTAGTTTAAAACCGCCGCTATATTTTCTCACCTTTGTCTGCACTTTATAACCGCCAGTATAAGTCAGAGAAAACCGCCGTTATTGGTCAGGATTTAGCGGCGGTCCTCCCGCGGTTAAGAAAACTGCCTCAAAAACTTTTGCGGTGGCAGTTTTCACTATGGTTGTCGAACCACCGCATAAATTTTTGACGACAGTTAAAATCGCCATTGTAATCTTCTAAAACCGTCACAATTGATCATTTTTCCTGTAGTGGATTGTGCTACTATGGAGGTGCGGCTAGAGAAGAATATTAAAAATACGAAGGAACTAGGGTATTTTTGGAGACTTCATTAGTTTTGGTGGTTAGTGCATATGTGGGTTTGGTTGGTGTGGCCGTGTGGTGGTTCATTTGGGAAGGAAATTGGTTAAAATATTTGTTTCCTATGAATTAATTAAAGTAATAAGCAATAATAACCCAACACATTTTAATTTAAGAGTAAAACTGAAAATTAACAATTATAGTATAACATTCTCTGACACATTCCATTAAAATAATTAAAAGTATTTAACATTCTCATCATTATATCATAACATTCTTAATTGTTACCAAATACAGTAATCTTAATATTCTAAACATCTTACTTCTCACAATCACATTCTGACAATCTTATTCTGAAAATTATTTACTCTCAATCTCATAACAAACGACTCTTTCAGGGCTAGGCGTAATTACCTTCAGCTTTAGTATGGGTCTCTAGGACTTTTGGTGCACTTATTAGGTCTAGGTCTCTAGGGCTTAGAGTGGGTTCTTATGCCTCTAGGACTTTCAGTCGAAATTGATCGAAATTTTGGGCTAAAATATATTCTCATATTCTTGAAAGTACAAAACAGAATTTACAGCTATGCATAAAACATCAAGTAAATTTACCTGAACTTTATGACTTATGTCTTATACTTTAAAAGTTTAGTTGTGAATAATAACATAAGGAACCATATATTTAAATAACACAGATTTATGTACTAAAAATGCTCACTGAGGAAAATAGTCCATTTTTAAAAAATAAGTAAGTGAATGATAAAAAAAAGTTGTATTTGTAAGAATGACTTTTTTTAATGGTAAATTTTTTGATAAAATTGTAAAAAATTTACGTACAAGTATATTATGAAATATTTTTATATATCATAGTATATATTTATATACCAGAGTATATTTTAATATAACATAGTATATTTTTTATTAAATTTTTTTATACCATCTGTACTAATCATACATCACTAAAAAAATACCAGACTCAACATCTTCCTACACCCAACCCATCTCATCCTTCTCTTCTTCACCTCTATCTCTCGATGGATCCTAGAAATTATATAACAAAATGATGAGAAATACACAAAATCATGAAATCTATAAATCAAAACACACACAAACCAGAAAAATAGAAGATGAGACCAAACACACCCAAAATCAAATAAAGATACCCAAGCACACCCAAACACACCCAAACAGACGAGCACCACCGCACATCACCATGCGCGATAGAGAAGAATGAAGAGAGTGCGAGAGAGAAGAAATATGCACAAGAGAGAAGAAAAAGGAAGAAAATATGGGTTTGATAAATTCAGTCATTTGTGCAAATAAAGAAATATTCGGCCATTTAACAAAATCAATAAAAAAAAAGTGGTACTATCTCCTAATTTTCCCTTTATAATCATTGATCCCTACGTTTTATCCTTTCATGTTTTTAGAGGCTAAATTATGTTTTTTCTTGAAATGTGATTCATTTTTCCCTCGTTTTTATTAATTCAATTTACATCTACTCTCCACTAATAAGTTATTATAAGAATTATGATGTATGAGATAACAATGATGATTAATTTTCAGTTAGCGATATACTTATAAATGTGAAGAATCTTCAATCAAGTAATATCATTGGTCCGTCGGTGATACTGTTGGATCGAGTTTTAAGAATTTAAAGAAAATAATGAACCACGAACGCTTCGTCGACGGAAAATAAAAAAATTTCACATAAACTATTTAATCATATTAAATATAAAACCTTTTATGATCATGCATATTTAGATTGACTTATTTAGAAGAGGTGAAAATAATATTATACCTTTCTTGTATCGGAAAAGTTGTGACTTGGTGGAATCATATTGATTGTCTTGCATTCTTAGTTCTTTGTAAAACTTGAATCAATATTCGCACCAACAACCACTCGTAGGATTCAAAAGTATATATCAATATAGTGTCATCTGGAATTGAGTGTGGGCTCTTAGAACAATTAAAGAAGAAAAAATAAAATTTTCTCCTCCTCTAGATTTCGGTAGCAACATGGAGGGGAGAGAGAATTTACTTTCTTTGCTCTATGTAATCACACACTGTGATCAGGATTTTGTCAACACACTTAGAGAGGTAAACCTAATGTCATCCCTTATATAAAGATTATAGAATTGACACACTGTAAATTGTCAAAATTGTCCGCCATTTACTGTAATTATCAAAATTTTACATATCTCTAGAGCCAATATTGTGTCCATCAATCTAAGACCGAATAGACCCACATGAATAAAGCTATAGGATTCAAATACTTAGTGAATTTATCTCTATAAATTTCTGACCTATTTAATCTTGACATCATACGACTCCACTATATGTTCGATGTCGAATCAACTTTCAATTCATGCGCGCTACATTTTCTGTTGGTGCAAATAAACACTTTTTATTTCATGGTTCGCAGAATATTTTGCTATGTTACCCTTCGTGAACATCAGTAATAAGAGCGTGATGTAAAATTAACATTTTACCCATCTATTTAATATTTTCTTAACTCATTTGTTGACTGTGAATAAGAAAGACATAATAGTTAATTATCTCGCCTAATTCACCATATCTTATTCAATGATTCATTTCATCAAGTACTTGGTCAGGTTTTTTATTCACACATCCATCAATAAAGCATAATGTGATGTTGTTGCATTTTATAATCTCGCCACGAATTTCATATTTGTAAAACACGTAACTCCAACATAGTTGAATCACGATCCCAACAATCGAGGTATTGTCCAGCAATTCATCTTCACTCTTTACTCTTCTTAAGTTGATAATAGTTTTAGGACTTAGTAAATTATAAACACACTTTAATTAATAAAAAAACTTTCATTCATTCATTACATTCAATAATACAAAAATTCTAAGAAATAACTAAATACTCATAAATACTTATTACACTCTACTTTATGGACATAATTCTAATAGTCTCCCACTTGGACTAAAGTAGGAGTGTACAATCTCATATCCTCATGCCCTCCAGATGACCATCAAAGACTTTACTGCTTAAAGTCTTCATGAATGGATCTGTCAGGTTGTTGACCGTCGATATGTGTGTTACTACAACATCTCCATGCTGAACAATCTCTCTAATCAGGTGATATTTACTCTTTATGTGTTTGGATCTTTTGTGGCTCATTGGTTCCTTTGAATTCGCTACAGCCCAACTGTTATCGTAATAAAGTGTCATGGGCTTGTCAGCTTCTAAAATTTCTAAGTCACATATCCTCATTTGCAGCTTCACAAGCTGCCACATACTCAACTTTCATGATAGAATCAGCAATGTAGGATTACTTGATACTTCTCCATACAATAGCTCCAGCATTCAGGATGAACACCGATCTTGAAGTGAACCTTCTAGAATCCTTGTCTACTTGAAAATCAGTATACTCCATCATATTCAGGTCGGTACCTGAATACACAAGCATGTAGTTTTTTATTGTCCTAAGATACTTAAGGATATGCTTGACGGTATTCCAATGCTCGAATCCAAGATTATATTGGAAATGACTCACCACACCCATCGCGTAGAAAATGTCTAGCCTAGTGCAAATCATCACATACACGAGACTTCCTATGACTGAGGCATAGGGAATCTTTCTCATGCCTTCCTCTTCTTGAGGATTCTTGAGAGACTGCTCCTTAAAGAGGTTGACTCCGTGTCTAAAAGGAAGATATCCCTTCTTTGAGTCTTGCATATCGAATCGATCCATCACCTTATCAATATAAGATGCTTGAGACAGTGTCAATTGTCTGTTCTTCTGATCTCGAAAGATCTGAATACCTAGGACAAATGCAACTTCTCCAAGATCTTTCATATCAAATTGCTTTACAAGCCAAATCTTGACATAAGATAATTTTCTTACATCATTCTCAATAAGCAGAATATCATCCACATAGAAAATTAGAAAACCCATATTCCCTTCATGTATTAGCTTATACACATAGGGTTCATCCACTAACTGCTCAAAATCAAAGTTCTTGATAGTTTCATCAAATCTAATATTCCAAAGTTCGCAAACCTTACTCGCTTGGTATTTCTCCATGAACTCGTCTGGTTGAACTATATAAATGTGTTATTCAAGATTGTCATTCAGAAAAGTAGTCTTGACATCCATCTGCCAGCTTTCATAATAGAGGGCAGCAAATTTAGACAGGAGGATTCAGATGGATTTAAGCATGACCACCGACGAAAAGATATCCTCATAGTCAATATCTTTATTTTGGGTATAGATCTTGGCTACTAGCGTAGCTTTGAATGTCTCCACATTCCTATTCGGACCTCTCTTTTTCTTATAAATTATATTTACACCCTACAAGTTTTACCTCTTTAGGAGGATCTATAAGTTTCTAGACTCCGTTCGAGTACATCGATTGTATCTCAACTTTCATGGATTTTTGTAATATACTCACTTAAGGACCAGTCATGGCCTGTGAGTAGGAGACAAATTCATCATGATCTTTATTTGAAATTGTTGTTAAGGAATTTCCATAAGACATGTACCTGCTAGGGTGTCTAACAACCCTCCCACTATATCGAGGCTCTATAGGCTCTAGCTCCTGATGCGGTTCTTCCATTATTGAATCAGAAACAGTTTCTGACTGGGAAGTCGATGTCCTCCCACTCAATAATTCCTCTAGCACAAGAGTGCTTCTCGGTTTAATACTTTTTATATTGTCCTTTTCAAGAAAACATGCATTCATGGTCACGAATATTTTCTAGTCAGTTGGACTATAAAAGATGTATGTATTCATTCCTTTGGCATATCCTACAAATTGGCGTAATTCTTATCTAGTAGCAAACTTGCTTGACTTCGATCTCAGTATATTTGCTTGGCATCCTCATATCCTAAGGTGGCTTACGGACGACTTTCGTCCACTCCATCTTTCATATGGCTTCCTAGGCACCATCTTTGACAGAACTTGGTTCAGAATGTATGATGTTGTTTTCAAGGCATATCCCCAGAATGAATCTGGGAGGGATGATCCATCAAAGTTCAATTCATTCTCTCTGACACACCATTCTGTTCTTGAGTGTCACGCGCTATAAGCTGAGAAAGAATCATTTCTTCCTCAAGAAAGTTTTCGAACTCTCCTAACAAGTACTCTCCACCATGATCAGATCGTAGTGTTTTTATTTGTTTCTCTAATTGCTTCTTAATCATAATCTTGTACTTCTTGAACCTTTCAAAGGTTTCAGACTTTTGGCGCATTAGATAAACATGTCCAAAATGAGAGTAGTTATCAGTGAAGGTTACAAAATATTCGTGACCTCCTCTTGCTTGGATATTCATGGCCCATATACATCTCTATGTACGAGTTTGAGGCATTGAGTGGCTCTTTCACCCTTCGCTAAAAATTGTCTCTTGGTCATTTTGCATTCTATATAGGAATCACATGTGGGTAGTGATCCCACACTTAAAGTTTACAATGGATAATCATTTACAAGTCTTAATCCTGTCCAGGCTAATGTGGTTAAGACGTAAGTAGCACAAATATGTTAGATCGGTTGAGTCAGACTTCAACATTTTACTATCGCTATGTAAATCAATATTTACTTCAGTGTCACATATCATTGAAACTATTGGTTTTACGTAAACAATTTATTTATCAAATGTGGAGTAGTAACTAAGCAATCATTTCTAAAAAAATACAAATATATTTATCAATGAAATTTAAACTGAATCCTTGCTCAATTAAACTAACTACTAAAATAAGGTTATTCTCAAAAATCAGGATATGATGAATATCACGTAAAACCATAAACTATTCTCGAATGACAATTTAATAGTTTCAACAGATATGACCGACACTAGTGCTCCATTTCTCCAATAGAAGCTGAACTCGCCCTTGCCAAGCCTTATGCTTTCGAGTTCTGCTTCTTAACTTTCTTCATACCTCTTTTGTGTTTCCTTTTGGCGCCAGAGGTGGAAGACTTACTTTTAGTAAAGTTCGTCTCTCCATTCTTCCTTTTACCCTTAGGAAAATAGGGTCTCAGCAGCTTACAATTCCTTCATAAAGCTACGTAAAAGAGTACCTCAACATATTCATCGAATAATTAAGTTTGAAGATTTCAAAAGTGTCTGCTCGCGTCTCAAGAATCATATCAACTTGAGTCTCACCATCTACCTCAGCACCCATGATCTCCGTCGCATTCAGATAACTTATGATCAGCATCATGTGTTTCTTGACAAGAGTTTCAGATTTCATCCGACAGTTTATGAAGTTTCGTACAATGGCCCGTTTGGCTTTGGCGACCCTGATCCCTGAACATTTTGGTGATGTTTAGCATCATATCGGTGGCGGTTTCTATGTTCTGATGCTGTTGTTGCAATTAATTGCTAATAGAAGCCAAGATGTAACACCTGGCAATCTCATCAGAATGCATCCAAGAAGGATAAGCATCATTTTTCTCTTGAGTCGATTCATCAATAGGCTCAAGGTGACAATGGGTATCGAGCACGAACTTGTGCTTTTTTACCATCAATACGATATCAAGATTATGTTTCCAATCCACGAAATTTTCACCAGTAAGTTTGTTCGCATTCAAGATTGTTGAGAATGAGGATAATGACATGATTACTGAATAGAATAAATAAAACGGTGTAAATAAATACTCAATCGTTTAGAAAAGTATGATGCATTATGCAAATACTTAAATATTTAAAAATCTAATAAAAATATTTCTTCCAAGATATTACGATCAACAATGATAGCTTCTCTCATCTAAGGACAACGTCTAAGTTACCTCATATCGTATCGAGACTCCTCTCATTTGGTTAACGCTTCTCAAGATGTCACTACATCTAGCTTAACTAATAACCAATGGTTTTGGTCACCTTGGCCCCATTGACTAGCTCCTATGAGAGATTCTAATGTGCTTCGGTCTAAGTGTGTAACCAACACACCGCCTTTAAAGGTTGCTATGAACTAACAGTTCGTCTAGGGACGGCCCTGCCTCACTACTTCCTTTATAAGCTTTAACTTCTCAAGCAACTCAATGACACAGAGAGACGTGATTCCCAAGTTTCTCCCGCTGGAGAGATGACCACTAGAGCGGCTCTAAATCATTTCTCGTGCCATGATCAAGTTTGCGTTGGCGACCTTGAGGACGTTTCAACATAAAGACCCCCCCACTTAGTTTTTGAAAAAATGGATTTTTCTTTTGCTTTTTCAGAGAAATACAACTTTTTTTATAAATTTGAAAAAACAAGTTTTGAAAATTATAAACTTTTATAAAATTTAAATCACAATTATAAATTTATAACTTTTATAAAATTCGTATTGTATTTAAATTATAACTCGTTATAAATTTAAACCACAATGATGCATATACATACTACATGACATTTTGGTATTTGCATATAAAAAATATTTCTATATGACATGTTATATGATGATACGAGATTAATAATAAATCATCCATTCAAAATTAACCTCTCCATGACTCATTTCTAATTACAACTCATAAAAAGAATAATAAATAAATTATAATGATTTAAATACTAATCTTCATGGCGTCTGTAATCTTCTCTTTCTCCTTCAGAAAATCCCACCAATTTTTAACTCTTTACAAAAGTTCAATCCCATTTTTAAAATTCAAATTTCAATTTAAAATTTAATTTTCCAACAATTTTTACTTTGATAAATAAATTAGCAAGTAAATTAATCAATTAACTTATTTTTAAATTTATAAAATAAATTCTAATTAATTAGTGTTGAAAAATTACCGAATTGAATAAAAATAATTTTTAGAGACTGAATTGGACAAAACCCTAAGGTTTCCTAAACCCAAAAGTTTCCTAAACCCTAAAGTTCCCAAAACCTTAAGGTTTTCTAATTCCTAAAGTTTCTAAAAACTCAATGTTTTCTAATCCCTAAAGTTTTTAAAATCTCAAGATTTCCTAAACTCTAAAATTTCCAAATTTCGTAAACCTAAAAGCTTCTAAAAACTCAAAGTTTCCTAAACCCTAATGTTTCCAAAAACTCAAGGTTTCCTAAACCCCAAAGATTCCAAAACCTTAAGGTTTCCTAAACCATAATTAGGAAACCTACAACGGTGAGAGGCGATGGCAAGCAGCGGCGTGGGGGAGCAGGCGACGGCGTGGCACTGCGGCAAGCGGCGGTAACGAACTGTGACTTTTATTACGACGACAGATTTATATGGAATTTAAAGATACAACTTTTGCAAAAATTAAGTTACATCAAATCCTATGTCTCAATTTTTGCGTACATCAATTCTAATGAAAATAAACTCCTAGAGCCAATAGATCAGGATCCATTCATAAAACACATTCAAACATGCTTTGAACCTACCATACAAAAAATATATGACAATCTCACAACATCCATTGATATATACGTCTAATTACTAAATATGCACAATCAAGAACCCAAGGTTCTAATACCAATTGTTGGATCGGGTTTTAAAAATTTGAGAAAAAATAATGAACCACGAACTATTCATGTGTAGAAAATCAAAATACTTAGGGAAGCAACCTTAATGCCATCACTTATATAAAGATTACAGAAATTTACGCATACACCCATATACTGTAAATTGCCAAAATTCTCCTCTCTTTACTGTAATTGTCAAAATTTTACATCTCCCTAGAGCCAATATTGTGTCTAAATTTATCAATCTAAATTGATAAATTAAATTGATCTACATCAATTAGTTAATTAATTTCTTTTATTCACTAATTATCCAATAATTAAAAAATAATAATTAATTAATTTAAACATTAATGTTTTATCTTCACTACTTTAGTGACGATACCCATCACATATGGGTTCGGGAAGTATACATTGATCCAAAACACATTTTTTGTCCAACTGGTGTTATTTCTCATTTTTGTTCTTATGAGCTACTCTTGAGGCCGAATGAATCCACATGAATAAAACTATAGGATTCAAATACTCGGTGAATGTATCTCTATAAATTCCTGACTTATTTAATCCATACATCTTACGACTCCAAGGCCCGATGCTGAATCAAATCTCGATTCATACGCGCTATATTTTCTATTGGTGCAAATAAACACTTTTTATTTAACGGTCCACAAAATATTTTGCTATTGCACCCTTCATGAATATTAGTAACAAGAGTAGGATATAAAAATATCATTTTACCCCTCTAGTTATTATTTCCTTAATCATTTATTAACTGTGAATAAGAAAGACATAACAGTGAATTATCTCGCACAGTTCACAGTGTCTTATTCAGTGATTCATTTCATCGAGTGTCTGGCCAGGTTTATTTATTCACACACCCATAAATAAAGCATAAGGTGATATTGTTATATTTTGCAATCTCGTCATAAATTCTATATCTGTGAATCACGTAACTCCAACATAGTTGAATCACGATCCCAACAACTGAGGTATTGTCATGTTGTGCACTCTTTTAGCGTATCAAAGGCTGCAAGTAACTAGGTTAAGTTTCGTATTCACTTTATGGTAATCATGAAAATATCCTCAATGTGTAAACAATTAGATTTAGAGCTAGATAAACGGTTTTGCTCCAAATTAATTTGTTACTGGCTATTCAACATGTTCCATAACATATTTAGGTCAACCGTTAGAGTCTTCATTCCCAGGCTTCAAGACCGGTATCCTTTGGTTCAACTTAACAGTTATAATCAAACTCGATTGCCCAATCGATCCTAAGACTACGAATAATATTCTAAACTATTTCAAAAGAGTTTGTTTGGAAGAACCCTCGATCTTTAGTCTTCTTATGTTGACAATAGTCTCATGACTTGAGTAAATTATAAACACACTTTAATTAATTAAAAAACTTGCATTCATTCATTAAATTCAGTAACACAAAATGTCTGAAAAATAACTAAATTCTCATAAATAATCATTACACCTTACTTTATGAACATAATTTCAACACATATGACTTTAGCTATAATAGATAAGAAGATTGTCGAAGTATTAACTCGACTTGCGTGGTGATAGCTTATTACACACTATGATGATCAATTCAATAAGCGTTTTGATAGAACAACAGTAGGTTAGGGATATAATAACTATTGTTTTATGAAGGAGCACAATCTTATTTATAGAAGTTCCTAATGGGATCTTGTCCACATTCAATGCATCTTTTGTATCCATTTTCTTGAGAAGAATCTCTCTCAATTTTCTTATTTGTGTATTAATCAACCCACTCACTCAGCAGATTCAGATTACCTTGTAGGGAGGTACCTTAATTGTTACGCGCATATTGAGGAAGATCTTCCATACATGGAAGATATGAATGGATGTATACGGAGGGACCTCGACTCTCATACCGGCATTGACGGAGGATTATACCTCACTAGGGGCGGAGCTATGCTGTAAGGGGTGCGGTCATTAAAAATATATTAATTGTTTATATGGATTTTTTTTTTGTTTTTGACCCATTGAAGTTTCAACTGTCCCCACCAAAATTCTTAAATTTTTAATCTTTTTTTTAGTATGAACCTTAATAATTTTTATTTTTAAACCCCTAAACTAAAAACTCTCAAATCCTTAAATCTCACCCATCCAGCTGTCCTTCCTGACCAAGCTCCTGAGTTTCGAGCCAGTGGACAGGCGACTCCATTGACCGTCCAAGCAAATCGACGGCCAGTCAGTCAACAGTCACCGTGCAACTCTCTATCCTGGCCTACCACCACTTTCTTTCTCCACAAACTCTTCCAATTCCTTCTCTCTCTGATTTGTTTGTGTTTTGTGCCTTAATTTTTTACCAATTCTACATGTAACTTAGTTTCCATTCAACATCTTCGTAGCATTTGGTCCACGACCAATTGTAACAACCACGGTATCAAACGAAAATCATGTACGATAACTTAGAGTTTTTTTATTTAGATACTTATTAACATATTTTTCACTTTGATTTACAAAGATTATCATGGATAATGAATATGTTTAATTTTTATGTTGCTATATTCCCTAATTTGTTAATACTAGGACATGCTGGTTTTAAAATTAATTAAAAATAAGTTTGAATCATGAATGGTTCGTGAACGAAATATCAATAAAATTTATAATTATTTTATTTAATCAAATTAAATAACTTAAAACCAATTATGCATATACGACATTAAACAAGAAGATAATGTTATAAACAAATTTTTTCACATATACCTTGTATCGGAGAATTTCTAAACTGGCGAAATTACTTCGAGCGTTTTTTTTGTTCTTCACAAGCTTCGGGATCCATTGAACTCCAAGAACGATTTGTGAATTTCATCAACCAATCCACCCGTTAATTTTAGAAATATATCTCACAAAAAATTTATATAGGAATTTGAGTGTGGGCTCTCAAAACGATTGAAGAAGAAAAATAAAAAATTTCTCCTTCTATATATGTTTCGGCGGCAACATGAAAGGAGAGGAAAACACTTTTCTCTCTTACTTTGTTAACAAGCAACTGTATCTAATCATTGATCTATCACCAATCAGATTACTATTAGATATTGATAAAATGTAATTTTTGATATTTACAAATATACTCATATATTTTTAAATTTCTGAAAATTCACTCCATATATTTATAATTGCCGAAAATTGTAATATTCTCTAGAGTTTGAGTTGTATCGAGATTCATCAATCCAATTTATAAACTTAATTGATCATTATCAATTAATTAATTAATTAATTTTTATTTACTAATTATCTAATCATTAGAAAATAATAAATTAATTAATTTTAATACATATGATCACACTTAACTATTAAGTGGCATCACCAATCACATATATGTGTAAGAAATATGCATTGGCACCAAAACACATTTTGATCCAATTTACTTCGTTTCTCTATTTTTGTTCTCATGAGGTATTTCTGAGATAAAATGAACTCACATGAACAAAGCTAAGAATTCAAATACTCGACGAGTTTATCTCCATAAATTTCTGACATATTTAATCCTGACATCGTATATAAGTTCGATGTCGAATTAACTTTTGATTCATACGAGCTACGTTTTCTGTTGGTGTATAAACCATTTTTATTTTCATGATCCACTGAATATTTTAACATAATCGTGAATATCAGTAACAAGAGAGAAATGTAAAATTATCATTTTACCCATCTTGTTATTATTTTTTTCTCTTTTATTGACTGTGAATATGAAATAGATAATAGCGAATTGTTTCGTACAGGTATAACAATTAGATTTAGAGCTAAATAAATAATTTTGGGATCTAAAATAATTTATTACCGGTCTATTCAACATGTTCATAATATGTCTAGATTAACCGTTTGAGTTTTCATTCATATGCCCCAAGAATGACATTCATTGGTTCAACCTAACAGTCGTAATCGGATTCGATTACCCAGTCGATACTAACACTGCGAATATCGTTATGAACTTTTTTAGAAGAGTTCATCTGAAGACGTCTCTATCTTCACTCGTCGTTCATTGATGAAAATTTCAGGACTTGAGTAATTTTTTAAACACATTTTAATAAAAATTTTAATTTATTCATAAGAATTCAATAATATTAATATCTGAAAAATAACTAAATATAAATAAATAGTTATTACACGTTTCTTCATTGACATATTCCCACAATTAAAACCCCCAAATTTTTCAAACCCTCAAAATTTGATCCGCCAGTTACAGCAAGAACAATACTCTAGCTTGAAAAGTTGACGATTTACGTACCAATAAATAAATTAATTAATGAAGTTTTTTTCTAATTTCAGGATCATGGTTTTTAAATCCCATTTGGGTTTTTTTCCCAATTTTTCCTAGCAGGGTTTTGTTTCTTGAGTTATACACATGCCTTAATTTCCACCTAAGTTTTGTTTTTTTAAGTAGCAAAGAGCCTGCTAAATAAACGATAACATAGATTTAGCGAAGATTCGATCAGAAATGATTTAGCGAAGATTCAATCAGAAATGATTAACGGATAGGTTGAAGTCAACAGATCCGACCGGTCACAGAAAGATCATAGCGAGCAAGCTTATGAGTTGTTACATTAGCAGTTCTCGGAATTAATCTACAAGTGGGGCCTATAACTCACAAAGGTAATCAGAACAGTCATACAAAATCACCCACCTTGGATAAAAGGGAAATGTTAGTCAAAATAGAATTTACAACTTGAATGCAGTCAGATCCACCACTTCTAACAGCCACCCATTATCCTTAGCAAACTTTAAGCCTCCCAGAAGAGCTAGAGCTTCAATGATCAAAGGGGGAAAGGAACCTCGCAACTTATATGCAAAAGCTCCAACCACCACACCAGACGAGTCCCTAATAACACCCCCCACAGCACTGAAGCCAACAGCCCCATCCACATTTAATTTCAAACACCCAATACTCGGCTTTTTCCAGGATGTCTCTCTCGGCAGTGGATTAAAAATCGAAGTCAAGTTGATCGAATTCGCTGCAAAAAATTCTTCCAAAAATTTCCCTCTTACCTAAGTTTTGTTTGATTCCACTTATTATTTGTTTTATTTGATTCTACAATCTGATTATTTGATTCCCACGACATAACGAGTTAAAAACCGCAACAACCTCAACATGGAAATATGAAAATATACCTGCAAATCGCCAACAAATCTGGGTGTAAGTAAATGGAGGGTTAGTTAGATGTTGTGATGTCAAATGGGTCAGCTATTACTACCTATAAAGAAGTATTTGTTTTCTATTACACCAAAACCGTGATGGAAGCAACAATGTGATGAAAAATGGAAGTACAAATAAATCAAACATTTATAATAGGGTATCATATTTAATAACAAAATCATAAATGCCACGTTACCGTAATAATTGATATGAATTCATCCATCTAACCATTTTGCAGGCCTAACACAATGGCAAAGGGACTCATTGGGATGGCAAGATCTAGCTTGTTTCTTTCAGCATATTGCTCATATGACAGGTTGTCGAGTTTAGTTTTATATCTTGATATTTCTCCTTTTTTTCTCTCATACATAGATGTGTGTAGATGCATATATATTATAATAATATAAAATACTCGCTAAACGAAAATAGGAGAGCGACTAGTTATCCTACTAAACCTGAGTCCTGACTTCGTCTCTGACTAGGGGTATCTAGACACCTTGATCCCGTGTCGTCACTACAACAAATATGGTCTTTTACTGCATTGCATCATTGTATTTTTAACCAAAACACTGTGATAAAGAGGTGGGAGTCAAAAATAAAACCCCGCGCCTTGAAAAATAAACACACTAAAAATTAAAAAAGTAACCCAATTCTTCGATACATTTCAAGGAAACCCCACACCCAAAAACTCGTCCATCTTCTCTCTTTGTGATTCCCATGGAACCAAGACCAGGCCGCTAGCTCTCCCTAGGCTGGTAAACTCTCTCACTCTGCTCTATCAGTCTGATCCTCTCACTTTGCTCTCCCCCTCTCTCCTTATTTTCGAGGCTCTCCAAATTTTTATCCTCTAACACTATCCCTCTCTTAATAAGCCTCTCTCTCAAAATCCCTCTGATTTTCTCAAAATTTTTTAAACTTTTCTCAAATTTAGCTTCTAATTGTTGCAATTAGTCACTTCTTTCCCAAAAAAATTAAGCAACTAAGACTAGGAAAGTTTAGGGTTTTACAGTTCGGAGGATGTTAAGCAGCATTGTTTAGCACCAGCCACTATGATTTGCAAGACTGAGCTTTGCCGCTTGAGCGGTGCACCCTGGCAAGGGTATCAGATTTGTTTGCTCAGATTCTCAGGACATTACTGCTGAAGCTGTGAAGAAGAGCACTGTGTCATTAGGATTCTCAAGACTCTCTTACTCTTTTTCTCTTTATCTGTCTCGCTCTCTGTCTTTTCCTCTCTAAAACAGCTCTACACCTCTTCAAAACCTTCACTGTGTGAGGGGTGTTGATCTTTGCATCCAAGGTTCTTCAAATTTTACAAGTATTTATTTTTTCACAATCTCAGTTTCTTAATTTCTCAAACACTAATTTTTACCCCAATTTTGGGGAAAATATATTCCTGTAATTGAAAATTTATTAAACTTAAGTCCAACTTGTGAATTTGAAAAAAATCGAAAGAGACCAAGAACCCAAGAAGGAGAGAAACTGGTGAGCTGAAGTTGTGGCATCCACTTTCGAGGGATAAGTTCTATGTTTTGGTTGGATGAGAGAGAGAAAATTTGGGATTGAGGCCCTAGCTTCTTTTTTTTTTTGTACGCGGGCATGGAAGTTTTTCTTGCATGCAAGATGGGAATCTTTTCCCACTTCCTTGTATGTTCAGTTAAAAAACTTATATCATGGGTTAATAATGAGTCTGAAGGTTGTGGTTCAGGGATTTATTGGGAGAAGGATGGATGGAGTGAATTTCAAATTTGAATTTCTTGAATGTGGCTTGGGTATAAGTAATGTAGGACAGCCTTGTTTCTTTTTACTCTTTACTCGTCTAAATTGTGATTGAAATTTTAAGTTTGGATCGAGTGTTCAATATTAAGTTTGTGTTGTCCATCACTCTCTCCTTCTCTCTGTAGGCTCAATTGAATGAATGTACTTTCTCTGTCTTTCCCCTATCTATTAACTCTTTGATATAAGGGTTTAAGCGACAATCTAACACATGACATAGCATTTAACATAATGCTTATGGTTTCAGGAATATAGAAGTCTCAATGAAAGATTTTATTGAACACAACAAAGTACGTGGCCTTGTAATGATAAAAAATGTATGTCGATTCTTTCATTTCACCTTTTGAGTAAGAAAATTGTTATGATATAAAGCATCATGGATTAAATTAGTATCTTCAGGCTGGCTTTAAGTCGTAGAGTTTGACCTTTTTTGTTCGGTTTTAATATATGCTCTGTCATTGTCTTCTCTGATTTTTACTATATCGTCTGTGAAATTAATCTTTTGTTTCTCATTTTATTTATTAAGTAATCATTATCAGAAGGGGCATATATCCTATTAAATTGAGAATGAGTTTAGTGATTGGCTGTAAATTTGCATTGATAGAATTGTACATATTTTTCTCCATGTTTAGGACGAAGGAATGATGAAGTTCGTGGAGAGATTGAGATGTTGCAGCAATGTAGTTAAATAAAATATAAATTTGAATTGTTTGGTTACCTTGGGAGTTGCCAAGGAGAATAGTATCTTTGAGTAGGAAACGTTTTGAAAATTGTTTAGACTTCCAATTGTATCGACTTGGCTGAGTAAAAAAATCAGTTATAAGATTATAGTGAATTTTACGGTGAGTGATATTTCTTCTATTGTATCATTATTTTTTATAAAAGAGTAAATATGGTACTTGTTGAAATGGATGAGACATAAGTTCCCAGTCAGAAGGATATTCTTTAGATATCATTGAATGGTAAGGGATAGAAGAATATATTTAAGGTGGATTTAAGAATGAGAATATGTGAGATATGGTGAGTTCTTAACTTCCTTTTTTGTATTCCACGTATAAGAAACTTGACTTCCTTTAAATTCAATTTAATTAGAAGTATGTTATTCAACCATGTTTTTTAAATAAGGACTTGTGGTCCTAAATTTTATAGATTTGCCTCTAAGTGTGACCTCACTAATATAATAAATATTTAATTCCAAATAAACTCATTCTATCTATTCACTTGCTTGCAGGCCTCTTTTGTTGGGGAATTGAAGGGATTTGGTCAATTACATCCTCACAGCCAATGGGTATAAACTTTAGATATTTGCTTTAGTCAAGAATTGTTTGGTTTCTTCAAAATGACTATTACAACTTCTATTTTGACAGAAAATTATAGCATAGAAATTTGTTTAAGATATTCACAATTTCCTTAATTTATCCTGTGTGTTTAATTCGTCGTCATTGTAGGAACTCTGCAGCTCATCGCTTTTTCCAAATCAAGCACGAAATGGAAGGGTGCTACTATTGAACTACATTGAGGGGCTACTAATACTTGAATCTTGTCCTAGGTATAAGAATATTGTTCTAACATGACAATGAATTTGTTGGGCAAGATTAGTGTTAGACTGGTATCATTGTTTCTAATCTTATGGAGTCACCTTTCCTAGTTTGTTCAGGAACATTTTGGATTGGAAGATTTTCATATTGCCTTACCCAAACAATTATTGACTAAAGCAAATACCTAGGTGGTAGTCAAATTGATTGGGGTGAAAGATTAAAGATTTAGCTAGTATGCTTTCTTGCAGTCATCAACCATAGAAATAATTTGAGATGATTACACAATTGATATCATTTTCTTATTATGAAAACGTAAGCTGCTAACGAAGGTATATATTATGACGATGCAATCTGTGTATCATTTCTCGCTCTCAAGCATTGGTAGTTTATGGTATTAGAATCAAGTTGTTAGTTTTATTGTTGGTTAATTATTTATTTGGTTTAGTTTTATTTAATTGTTCACTTCGGCCAATTAAATTTTCAGAGGATGTTGAGTACTTGTCATTAGCTTCTAGAAGAAAATGATTGGTTTCGTGAATCATTATATGTGCCCAACAATAATAGTAAGCTTTTAAAAGGAGTTTCTTATAACTATGTTAATGATTTTTCTTCATTGTTGTTATTGTTTTAACTATGTTAATGGAAGAGCACTGATAAATTTTTGTACCTACCATGATTGAAATGGGGGGGGGTATGTGGTGTTAAAACATATGGTGTAAGGACTAAAAAGCTTTTGAGAGCCTGCTTTTATCGAGAGCTCTTGCTGATGAAACGTAGTTTGTTTCTCTATATATTCAAGCTCTTTCAAGTGCGTAAGAAATATTATTTGCTTATACACTCCGTTGCCCAAATGATGGTTGAGTTATTCATACTTCTGCCGAATGGTCTTATTTCTTGCAGAAGTCCAATAATCAAAATAATCCTAACAGAAGCAAGCAAGTCATAAGGTGCTCCTACAGCCAACGACATAACGGTTCATGAACCTTCGCTACCGAGAAGACTACCACTTTCCCCTCCTCATATGGCTAATGGTCTTAGATCTACGTAACTTAAGCGATGTGGTTGTAAGATTTATTTAGAGTGAACTTATACTAGTTGTTAATTTTTTTACCTTGGGATATATTACTATTGCTTGCTCTATGAAAAAAATTAATATGTAATTGTCATTTTGAGATATGATTTCTAGTGGAATAGTATGTAATGATTTTGAGTAATTAAATAAAATGATGTGATTTTTTTATTTTGTCATTTTGTCAGGAAGTTAATTATTTTTATATCTGTACAATTGCAAGAATAAGTAACAAAAAAGATTATCAAAGATATATTATAGCATTAACAAAACGTTATGGAAAATGTAACAACACATTTCACAACATTTTATAGCATGAAAAGAATGCTATCAAATCCCTTTTAAGCTTTCAAAAAATCCCATCAAATAGATAAAAATGCTATAAGAAACTTATCACAGCATTTAAAAAATAGAATGGTAGGTTACCATAGCGTTTAAAAATGTTATGGTAGGGTTACCATAGCGTTTAAAAAACGTTATCGTAGGTTCTGACTTTTAATAAAGTTGACGAATATCACATTTTAAGAAATGTTATCGAAATGCTACGATAGCATTTTTTTTACCAATATCGTAACGTATTTCTCTTTTAGTGCGTCGGCCAGGACAAGCCCATCAGGTCATTGAGCCTCATTGGGCTAGGATAGCCAACATGGTTTCGATCATGCTTGTGATTGTGATCTCTTGGGTCTACGGGAGAGAGTCCTATTAGGCTTCCTAGATAGTATGTAATACCCCTCCTTTGGGTGTATGTTCTCCGTTTTTAGCTATCATCTGAAAAGTTATGAGCATATGGCTTGCTCTGATTTTGATTCATTGTTATGGCTTATTTTACTTTTGGGCTCCTGTACAGTACCAAATAATTATACAGAAAATGACAAGAAAATTTAACCTTCCAGCTCGAACGGTAAAAATGACCAAGGTAAATAAATTATTTACTAAAATTGTATGTACAAAACTTACTTATACGTAAAAAAATTATCTACATTACTATAGCTATTATTAAAAAAAAAGGTTTTGCGGTCATTTTTGCAGTTTCAATAATTATATATGTATTACATATATTGATTGACATCCGATCAAAATATTTGATAAAATTGATCCAAAATAAAGATTAGAGAAACAAAAAAAAGTTCACAGTTCAAGTTGGAGGAGGAAATGAATGGTTAACCAAGTCTTATAATTTGAAATTTTTTGCCATTATTAATTAAAACGCAAGAGGAGAAGTCAACCGAGAATGTTTAGGTCATATATAATTAGAACAGCATTCATCAATGCACATAAGATCTTATAGTTATTGACTGGTACTTGGACCGACTATGAACCGGTAAGGTATGAGGTATGGCCATTTGACTATGCATGAGTTGACGGTCATCGTCTGACCAACCACAAAACAATAAAAATTGTGTCTTCAGAGGAGTCATGCTTTTTTAGTATTATTTCGATATCGATATCAAAACTTAATACCGAACAGAATATGTAGATTTTTATTTGAAAGATGTGTTAGGTTTTATATGAATGGCTAAATTTTAAAATAATATTATTTTTTCACACTTAAATTAATAGATTTTTGACGAAATGGACTATTTGTAATTTTTCAAATTATATGTGTATCTGTATCATTTAGACAAATCATAAGAAGTGTCAAATGAATTCACCTAAAAAGAAATTGTATTCTTATTTGATGTCTCTCTCACAAACCTGAAACTTTAATATCTTCTCACATATCTATCGGTCACACTGAAACCCAAAGTCTAAAATTACATTTATAGTTGTATTCTCATAATCACGAGTTTTCTATCTCATTCAATTTTTAACAGATACTGAAACTCCAAAACTAATCATCCTCATTATTTGGTCGCGCAACAAATTTAATCATGATATCATAAACCAACATTTTGAAAAGTCATAGAATAGGAAGAGGGCGGGAGAATTAGTTTCGCAAACGATTATTATTTTATTAGGCTTACCTCCGTTATAATTCACATAATTTCTTAATGTTCAAATCAAGTTGTAAAGATATAAAAAAATCTATCATTTTAGTATGTAAATAATATTAAATGAGTTAAACTCTCATTCTCATATCTAAAAGATATCGAGTTCAAGTTATTTAATCTTCAAACCTCAATTTCTTTAATATTTTAGAATATAACAATATTAAATGGAGAAAAAACAATGAAGAAAAGATGAATGTACAAAGTTGACTAATAAAGTAATCCCTCTCTAATCTATGGCTTTTCTAAAACATATTTGACGTCATAAATGATTATTAAGATCATGTAATCTTTAAGAAATGTTCGTGTATTAGTTGCATAATGTTATAATGTAACAAAAATATGACGTAAGATTATTTATATACCTTACACTTTAGATTGCATATTGATTAACAGTGGTGAGCATCAAGACATTGCTTAACATTTTCATTGAAAACGATCATCTCAAAACAAGCATTGTTTCTATTTAAAGTGAAAAACACGCAACACATCCAAAGTGAGTGAAATGCAATAACATTATATTAACTTAATCAAATTTCTTGCAAAAGATAAATCTGAATTACATATCTGTGAAATCCAGAGAGAGAGAGAGAGAGAGAGAGAGAGAGAGAGAGAGAGAGAGAGAGAGAGAGAGAGGGATCATGCTCCATCCACCGAGATACAAAACTGATAACTATTTGTTCAAGGTAGAAGGAAAGTGATCCAAAATCTCAAAACCCATATGATATAACAGTTTATCCTAAGAGAAAAAGGAATCGAAAAGATAGAACAGAGAGAAGACACCCAACACTGTGAAAACAACAAACAGGAAGAAAAAACAGAGCCCATAAATCAATTCATCGAACTCATTGTCTTCTGATGATCTTGTTCTTCTGTTTTCTCCTCTGTTTCGATTACGATTACGTTGTTTCAGTGCCTTGTCTATGCTCTTGTCTCTTGCCATTTCTCTCCCTCTGAAAAATATAATTTGCAAGAAAATATGAAATAGAGAGAACAGAGGTGTTGTGTTGTCTTGTTAAAACTTAAAGGAGGATGAAGTGAGAGAGAAGGTAATGGGGGTCAATAGATTTGTCGCGTTGACTAATTCAAGTAATAAATAAATTAAATGTACAACGTTTGGTGTGTTTTACTTTTTGAATTCTTCAGTCAGTCTCTCTTTATCAACGCTTTCACTCCAGAATGTTTCAAAGTTTGTTTTCACATTTCATTTTTTTTTAAATATGCTTCAGTGATGACAGTTCAAAAGTGATTTGGATCAAAGCTGCTCTGTTAAGTTATTAATTTTCTCAAAAGGTTAAATTGTTAGATTAAGGTTAATTATATGTTTGAATTAATTCTTTAATTGGCATAATATGTGGACAATTAATTTGAAATGAGAAGGAATATTATTGATGTTAATCTTTAAACTCTTAACTAATATCTTCCACACCATGTTAAATTGTCAGTTATCTTAAAAACTTAAACTTTCTGATTAATGATAATTTAATAGGATATAAGAATCAATTCAAACACAAATATTCTCATGCAATCTTTTTACGTGATAAGATCTATGTAAAATAGCCATCTTCATGTGACAAATGTGAGGAGGAAAATAAATAAGTGAAATGGAATTTTGTCCGTGTAGTTTTTTTTAGGTTTTTCCAAACTGCTTCTGTAATTGACAACGTTGAAGCTGAATAAATTACTTGTCATTTTCATTATCATACCATATAGTTGTTTTGTTTATTGGCCACTATTTCATATGGTTTTTTTTTAAACTAGACTCTTAGATTAATCACTTTATAGAAATAGATCTATATATTAATTTTTGTTTTCCCTAAGCTTTGGCACACATTCCACTCAAAATACATTTATGAGATTACATGTTTATCTTTCACCTCATTTCTCTTTCTTTGTTTTTCATTTTTTCCACTTCATCTTCGTCTTCTTCTTCATTTTTTTCTTCGTCTTCTTCTTCATTTTCTTACTTCTTCATGCAACAGTAAAATATTTATTTATTTTCTTTTTCATGTTCATGATTTTTCTGAGAATATATATATATTTAAAATGAGGTTTTGCCCATTTTAACAGATCTGACTCATATATGAAAATGGATTTTTACCTATTTTTACAGATCTAAATCATATCTAGCCACAAACCAGATCTAAAAAAAGAGTTTCTGCCCATTTTTTTAGATCTGACGATAAAACCAGATCTGAAAATGAGTTTTGCTTATTTTTACAGATCTGAACCATATCTAGTCACAGACCAGATCTGAAAATGAGTTTTTACCCATTTTTGGGCAGCAATTCCTTCTTCTAATTCTTTTTCGACGTTTTACTTTTTTTAGTCCTTCGATATTTTATTTTTGGAGTGTCATTCATGGGGGTATACTAGCGTCGTGCACCTATCATGTAGCCACAGTGTAGACTAGACGATAGGTACACTGGCATCGTGTAGTCATCGTATAGACTACACGGGTGGGTACACTGGCATCGTGTAGATTACATGATGGGTACACTGACATCGTGTAGCCATTATGTAGACTACACGATGAGTACACTAGCGTCGTGTAGCCATCATATAGTCTACACGATGAGGACACTAACGTCGTGTAGTCGCGTCGTGTAGACTACGTGTATACTACATGATATCAATGTACACATCATGTAGACTACACGATGGATACACGATGCTAGTGTACCCATCGTGTACACTGACATTGTGTAGTCTACACGATGGGTACACTAGCATCGTGTAGACTACACAATGTCAGTCCATCGTGTAGCCATCGTGTAGTCTACACGATAGGTACTCGACGCAAGTGTTCTTCCATGAATGACACTCCAAAAATAAAACATCAAAGGATTAAAAAAAAAAAGTAAAACGTCAAAAAAGAACTAGAAGAAGGAATTGCTGCCTAAAAATGGGTAAAACCCCATTTTCAGATCTAGTTTGTGACTAGATATGGTTCAGATCTATAAAAATAGCCAGAAACTCATTTTCAGATCTAGGTTGTTGTCATATCTTTTAGTTCAGATTTGTAAAAATGGGCAAAAACCCATTTTCAGAAGATAAAAAATCCTCAAAAAATTCATGAACATGAAGGAGAAAATAAATAAATATTTTGTTGTTGCATGAAAAAGTCAGAAGATGAAGAAGAAGATGAAGAAGAAGTGGAAAAAAATGAAGAAAGAAGAATGAGAAATGAGGTGAAGGGTAAACATGAAACTTCATAAATATATTTTGAGTGGAATGTGCCCAGGGCCAGATGAAACAAAAATTAGTGTGTGGGGTCCAGTTTAGCAAAAAATCCATTTGAGATTCTGAACCGGTTCTTTAAAATATGTAGTAGTTGTTAGGAACAAGGGATCATACATATCTCCACATTGATATATATTGTTTGCTTTGAGTCTATACTCGCACGACTTTAATTTTGAACTCTAACTAAAAGATCTCAGACCAAAAGAGATATTGTCCATACTTATAAACTTATGATCTTTTCAACTTTCAACTAATGTGAAACTTTGGTTACACACTTAACAATAGTATGCTGAAATCCCAATGATTTCTTAAGAAAATTATGTTTGAAAGGTCTAGATTGTCATTCAAGCGGGTCACCTTCTAAGATCATCTTTAGCAGATTTGAACGATTTAGCTCAAATTTCAATGACCTATCTGTTTGACATAAACTCAAGAAAAAAAAGTAGGTTTATCATTTTCTTGTACTTGTTTTTAGTTTCATTGAACAGGACACCTTCCGCTTCCGTAATACTAAGCTTTTGTCCCAGGTAGTTGTGCGGTGGGACACATTTGTCAGTAGACGCAATTTTACTTTCCGGGTATCGGAGTCAACCCTTTTTTCTACTATTTGTTTATAATAAAAAAATTCAAACAATTTTTATTCAACTGAACTTAGCCTTGTGACAAGTTCTTGATCTTACAACACATCACTGGATGCAAATAAAAACAAACTTCTAACTAATATTTCAATCTACAACTTCATTTATCTCTATAATTTTGTTATATATAGTATCGTAGTACTCAATATACTGTCTCGGTAATGCAGACACACAATGATGCATGCAACTCACTTAATATGTTCCTTTTTCACTATAGGGGAAGTTTCTTTTGTTTCTAAGCTTTTTGATGAATGAAATAAATTCTTCCAAATCCAAATAAAAACATAGTGTTTTGTGTGATTCGATTTCATCTTTCTATTCTTTAGAAACTAAGCAGTTGTTTCATAATTGTAAGTCGGGCGATCTCGGATATCTAAGTTGATGTTTGTCTCCGTTATCTGATTGATGATTCCGATGGTGATGGTGACGGTATCGATGGTGATGGCCGTTTTCTCTCTTCACCTCCTTACGAGCATTAGATCCCTTAGCCACATCCTCATTGGGATCATTTTCAGATGGAACCGTGTACACAAAGGGTCCAACAGGAATGTCATCAAAATGTTGGAGAGTTTCCAAAGTGTTAACCACATGAGTCATGGTTGGCCTATGCTTAGGCCTTTGGCTAAGACATTCATGGGCCAAAGCTGCTGCCTTTTTAGAACCTATTTCTGAGTACTGCCCTTCCAGTCTTGGGTCCATTATTCTTCCAAGTTTTCTAGCATCATTCAACATTGGCCTTGCCCACTCTGCCAATGTTTGCTCCCTTTGTGGTTTACTCTTGTCCAGTGATCTCCTCCCCGTGAGAAGTTCTAGTAACACTACTCCGAAACTATACACGTCACTCTTTGCTGTCAAATGACCTGATTATATTTTTGGGTTTCAATTAGTTATGTGAAAGCTGTATGAATCTTGATCTAACTATTAAATTTAATAAGAATCGCCTGAAATTAACTGTTCAAATAACGTGAATTTAGTTATTTAAATAAAATCTTTAAATTGTTTACGTATAAGCCTGAACTTTTCTTTTATTTATGATCAGCTTAACATGTGAGCACTTCATTTTAAAAGGGGAGAGAATTGCTAATACAAGAATTTCAACTCGAGACTCCTATCAACGCTTGTAAATTCCTAGCAATCCCTAAATTTAAATGGTTGGTTTAGTGGAATTTCACAGCTAAGTTGGATATTGTTGTAATTTCATATCCTACAAGAAGGTACTGACAAGATACCACATCGAGAATGTACTTTTGTACCTCGTTTGAGGTACATTGAACACAAAATGAGATTATGTAATATAAATGAGGTACATATTTGTATACATCATTCTGTTTAATGTATTTTATTTGTGTACAAATATATGTATCGATATGATACATTTACAGTTATTCCATATCATATGAACTGACATTTCTAAGGTACTGGTCAGATACCGTACCGAGAATGTACATTCTCACTTGAGGTATACTAAACACAAAATGAGATCTATACAGTATAAATGATATAATACCTTTACGATACCTTAGAATTTTCCCTTAGGAAGAACAAAAGCTTCGTAATTCATATTCTTACTGCTTCACTATCCTAAACGTAAGTAAAGATGGGTCTTAATCTAACAAGTCAAGTTTCTAAATATAGAAGTAAAGTAATAAAAAAGATCAATAATTACCGGTCATTATGTACTCAGGAGCTGCGTACCCTTGGGTGCCCATAATCCGAGTCGAGACATGCGTATCATCCCCTTCGGGGCCATCTTTGGCTAGTCCAAAGTCAGAGAGCTTAGCAGTATAATCCTGTAAATACGCATTGACAAAAACTCTAAAGTCGCATAAACAACAAAATAGAGTAGCAGAAAGAGATCAGCGACTCTTACCGAGTCTAACAAGATATTCGACGCTTTAAAGTCGCGATATATAACGGGGTTTTCAGCTTCATGAAGAAAAGCTAGACCCTTTGCTGCTCCAACAGCTATTTTCATCCTTGTTGACCATGACAGTGTTGCTGAATATCCTACACTCCAAAGTCCAACCAAACCATACATTGATTTAATTTTTTTTTGCAAGTAAGAGAGAAGTAAGAAAAATAATTCTATACTGATCAAATTTCGTGTGGTGTATCAATCATTTATTAATAAATATTTTAACATGTATTATAAAATTAATGTTGATCTGTCTAGAATTATTAAATTTCAGGTATAGCAAAATATATAAATAAAGCATACTTCTAAAGAGCTGATTCTCCAAGCTGCCTCTGGGCATATATTCATATACAAGTAGTCTATGCTCATCTTCACAACAATACCCAATCAGCTTCACCAGGTGCGGATGCCTCAATTGCCCCAGAAAGATCACTTCCGTCTGTCACATATAATAATTAAATTCAAAACTTAAAAAAACCCACAAAATTAGTATTTTTACGGAAAATTAATAAAAAACGGGGATTAACACTAAATTAGAAAAGTGATTAAAAAATATATACGGAAGGACGCACCAACCACTCACGATGGCCTTGAGAACCATCAAGGTCCAACAGCTTAACAGCAACAGGCTGAGCAGGCAAACCAGGTCTAACCTTATCATCAATGAAGCCTTTATGAACAGGACCAAACCCACCTTCACCCAGAAAATTAATAGAAGAGAAACTCTGAGTGATTAACTTCAACTCCAAGAGAGTAAACACATGAATATTAGATCCAGCCAGAGATATAGACAGATCTTCTGATAGAGTAGTTGAGGTTGGATTGCTTAAATCCAATTGATAAAGCCTCTGGAATGAGCTCTGTTTTGCTCCTCCCAGTCCCACTATCTGATTATTCTGGGTTTTATTCGATTGGCCCTCTGCTTTACAACAGCTTGAGAAAATTGAAGCCCACCCCATCTTCTTTACCGCCATTGTTGATCAGAAATTTAAGAAATTTTTTTGGTTAAGTTGTTAAGAATACAGAGTGAAATTTGATATTTATTGGAAAGTAGAGGGATGGGGATCGGTGGATGAATGAATGAATTTGAAAAGGTGAGAGAATGATGTGATATGATGGTTATGGCCTAATTTGTTCAAAGCATGAACCTGCTCCCAAAGTCCAAACTAGACATAGAGAGAGAGAGGTTTTCATTTTCTTCCCATCAACCTGTTTCTTTTTTTAAATATTTTTTTCATTCCTCTTATTAAACCACATTTAAATAATGTAATGCTAGATATACCATATATAATTTTTTTAATGTATAAAATGATTTTAAATGAGAAAAATCTTTATTTTTATCATAAATATATTGTTGAAGAAGGAAAAGTTACGCAAGTCTTTGAACTTAAACGAGAGATCTCCCAAGCAAAACATGAGGACAGATCAGTACCGGAGCTAACTGGGTTTTTAAAATCTAAGTTCAAAGAACTTGAAACCTTGAGACCGATGACCACTAACCTGAAGGAACTCCAAGAACGGGCTGAGCAAGATATGGTTTACCACTTCTTGACGGCTCTCGACTCAAGCTACGAAGCATTCCGAGCTCAGATCTTGATGTCGACAGAAAAGCCAACTTTTGCCACCGTCTCAGCCATAGTTCAAAGAGAAGAAACCAGGCGACGAGTCATGAGTACCAGAGATGAAAAGGGGGAAGCACTAGCCATGGCGACCCGCGGCTTCCTCCGCAACCCTAACCCTAAGGAAGGGGGAAGACACCACGGACAACCAGGCGAGCAGGTGAGATGCAGCCACTGCCGAAAGGAAGGACACACCCATGATCGGTGCTGGAATCTGCACCCTCACCTCCGGCAGAACCAGAGAAAGTTCCAGAACGAGTGAGGGAGCTGCGCGAAGAGTGACGAGCGAGGAGGCTCCGCGAAACGCTCACCCTTTTATACCGAGGGTTTTATTGGCGCGGGTCACGGGTCAGGACCCGACCCAGACCGCAGGGCAAATAATATACATGGACCCGGTTCGGGCAGTGGGTACCGACCCGACCAAATGGAAGAAATAGACCGATCCGGATCCATTAGGGCAGACCTGTCCCCAGACAACAACGCACAGATGGCTGCACTGCTCAAACAATTCGGAGAATTTTTACGCGATACCCCAGGTTCATCTAATTGCAATACTGTCAATTATTTTTCTAAATCTGCAAACTTTTGTCACAACTTAGAACACTGGATAATAGACTCTGGTGCCTCTGACCACATGACTTATAACACAAAAAATCTACACAGTCTCACTAAATTAGAAAAACCACAACACGTGACGGTAGCCAATGGAAATAAAGTTCCAATTTTTGGCACAGGGTCAACCACACTCTTCACAAAAACCATTAACAACGTACTTTGTCTCCCCAATTTTAACTCCAATCTCCTATCCGTCAGTAAAATAACCAAAGACCTGAACTGCAATGTTACATTTTCACCTGACAAAGTAATTTTTCAGGATCGGGTCACCGGGAGGAAGATTGGTGAAGGGAAATTTAGAAACGGTCTGTACTACTTAGAAGATACCGACAAAACATGTCTGGCCACCTCCAGTACAGTACAAAAGGACAAATTACTTCATTGGAGATTCGGTCATCCCTCTGACAAAATCCTAAACAAATTACTTGGTTGTAATTCAGACTCTAGCAGTTGCTCAGTCTGCAAACTCTCAAAACAAACCAGGTTACCTTTTCCACTATCTAGTAGTACGACAAAACGATGTTTTGAATTAATCCATTCTGATGTTTGGGGGCCTGCCCCAGTTGACTCGTATAATAAATTCAAATATTTTGTTACCTTTATTGATGATTTCTCTCGCACCACCTGGTTATATCTTTTAAAATCAAAAAGTGAAGTCTTCAGTCGTTTTCAAGAATTCAATAAGTTAGTCGAAACTCAATTTGAAACAACCATAAAAATCTTTAGGTCTGACAATGGAACCGAATATACTAACAACACCTTTTTTGAGTTCTTTAAACAAAACGGTATACGACATCAAACCACCTGTATCCACACCCCACAACAAAATGGTGTCTCAGAACGCAAAAACCGACACCTTCTTGAAATGACTAGGGCTCTCCTCCTCCAAAATAACGTACCCAAACGGTACTGGTCAGACGCAATACTTACAGCAACATACCTTATCAATCGATTACCCAGCGTAAAATTGCATCTGAAAAGCCCTATAGAAATTCTCAAGGGTAGGAAAATTAATCTTGATCACATACGAGTCTTTGGATGTACATGCTACGTACACATTCCAAAAATTGATAAATTGGACAAAACCGCAGTCAAAACCCTATTTTAGGGGTATTCCGCTGGAAAAAAGGGGTATAAATGCTACGACTCAATAAACGATAAACTCTACATCTCACGCGATGTACAATTCTTAGAACTAGAATCCTATTACCCAAAGGACTCCGACAACCATAACCACCACAAAACACTTCCGCTACCTAAAAGTATTATTTCCTCTGATATCATAAGACAGGAACAGGATAACACATCAACCATGCCTAAGACAACTACCTCAGGGGGAGCAACTGATGAGGCAGTTGTCACTGATGAAGCAGTAATCGTAAGAAGATCAACAAGACAAATTCATCCCCAAGCAAGATTAAAAGACTACGTGTCCCATCAGGTTCTATACCCTATCCAAAATTTCATATCTTATGATAAAATCTCTAACATCCACTGGGCATACTTGAGAAAAATTGATGAAACAGATGAGCCAAAGACCTATCAAGAAGCCCAACTCGACCCTAAATGGAGAAAGGCGATGAATGAAGAACTCCTAGCCTTGGAAAAGAATGAGACTTGGGACATAATCCCACTACTCAGCGGGAAGAAACCCGTAGGATGTAAATGGGTCTACAAGACCAAATACAACAGCAACGGCACTATCGAGAGATACAAAGCCCGACTAGTTGCCAAAGTCTTTACTCAGACATATGGAGTGGATTATCAGGAGACGTTCGCTCCAGTAGCAAAAATGAACACAATCCGAGTGCTACTATCCGTTGCCACAAACCTCAACTGGGAACTATATCAAATGGATGTAAAAAACGCATTTCTCCAAGGAAATCTGTAAGAAGAAGTATATATGTCCCTACCTCCAGGACACGAGAAAGCAACACACCCATCTCTGGTATGTAGATTAAAGAAGGCTATCTACGGCCTGAAACAGTCACCAAGGGCATGGTATGGCTGACTCATCTATGTTTGTCTCTTTTAAGCCTGTCTCTTTTAAGCCTGTCTCTTTTAAAGATTAACTTCATCAAAAGCACGGCTGACTCATCTATATTTGTCAAACACACGAACAACTCCACCACCATCGTTTTAGTCTACATAGATGACATTATCATCACCGGAAATAACCACAATGAAATATGGAGTGTTCAAGAATTTCTAAAGGGAGAGTTCGATATTAAAGATTTAGGAAAACTAAAGTACTTCCTATGGATAGAAATAGCTCACTCGAAGAAGGGATTGTTTCTATCTCAAAGAAAATATATCTTAGACTTGTTAAAAGAAACAGGCATGATAGGGGCAAAACCTGCTAGCACACCAATGGAAACCAACATGAAAATAGGACTGAATGATAGTGAACCAATAACTGATATAGGCCAATATCAGAGATTAGTAGGAAAACTTATTTATCTAACGGTCACAAGACCAGATATCACTTTTGCAGTTAGCGTTATCAGTCAATTCATGCATGCACCCTGCACAAATCATCAGGCAGCCGTAGAAAGGATACTCAGATACCTTAAAGGAACTCCCGACCAAGGGATATGGATGAAGAAAACCGGGGCAAACTCCGTTGCTGGATACACTGACGCTGACTGGGCAGGCAGTTACGACAGAAAATCTACAACTGGTTTTTGTGTCTTTGTAGGTGGGAACCTAGTGACCTGGAAGAGCAAGAAACAAACTGTTGTAGCAAGGTCAAGTGCGGAGGCAGAATACAGAGCCATGGCCTCCACTGCTAGCGAACTCACATGGATTAGACATCTCCTTCAAGACATGAAGGTTGAGATAAGAAAACCGATAGAGATGCACTGTGACAACTAAGCAGCACGTCATATTGCAATGAACCCCGTTTTTCATGAGAGAACCAAACATATTGAAGTGGACTGTCATTTCATAAGAGAGAAAGTACAGTCTGGAGAAATCACCATTCCCTTTATATGTAGTGAAGACCAGCTAGCCGACATCTTCACCAACGCCCTTGACAAAAATAACCTCCAAAGAATACTTGACAAGTTAGGTTCGATCAACCTATACGAACCCAACTTGAGGGAGAGTGTTGAAGAAGGAAAAGTTGCAGCCTCAGAAGAAAATCTTCATCATAGGCAAAAGAGGGAAGCAGAACAGAGACTTTCCCAAACACAGTGGGTGTCTAACCATTTCTGGTAAAAAACGATTTCAGGCTACAAGTAGGCATCCGTTGGAATCATAGGAGATCATAGGCAACCGTTAGAATCATTTGTATATATACATCATCTCTCATTGTAAACAAACATAATTTTTCCTTCAATAAAAGATCAGAACCAGAAATGTTCATCATCTCTGAAGCTCATCACTTTTCCAAAGATCAGAACCAACAGGTTCATCATTTCTACATATATTATAATTCATGAAGGTATTTGATAATTTGAACCCGTTTTTTGTTGAACAAAGAGTTTTAAATTATCAGTTCAATCTTATATGACAAATGGGAAACAGGTTTTTTAATGATGAATTTAACAAATCATTGGATTTATTTTAATTCATAGCAAAAGGTTTTTAGTTTATATAAATTTAAAAATAATTCATACATAAAATAGGGGGGGGGGGGG